>AWOL01S0014557.1:61161-97120 GCA_000715115.1 Nicotiana otophora
GTGTTGAGGAGGAGTTGGCACTGGTGGAGGGTTAGAATTTTGGGGAGGTGTGGTGTATTGATGAGGTGCGGGAGGGTTTTGTGGATGTTGGTTTGGTATGTTTTGAGGAGATGCTGGGTTTTGGGCGTTTTGTTGGTTAATATCCGGGACATTTAAGGTGAGGGAGAGGATTGCCAAGTTGCGGACCTACTCAAGTTCCCCTTGCAATTCTAGTATTTTCTGCTCCAATCGTAGAACTAAATCATTCTATGCCGGAGTACTCCGACCATCTGAAGTTTCATCATTTTCCGCATGCGCATCGTTATCTTTCCTGATACCACTCATGTCATCCATCTTAGCCTTTCCCTTACTTTTAGGATCACTTGGAGGAGGAGGAGGTGGAGGGCCTTTGGATCTGGTATGATACACTGATGATGCCAGTATGTAAGAACCAACCTCAGGGGATGGGAATAATCAAAACAAAGAAAAGCAAAATGTAAACAAGTCAGTAGGAGAGTCTTGAAGGATATTTGCAGTATTTAAACATGTATTGAGGAATTATAAATTTGCGTCCTAATTTTGCGTCCTATACAGATAGAGGATGGCAATGAGAGAAATTATGAAGTACGGGAACCGACAATGGACCGGGCTAGGGGGCCGATCAGATAGGATAACAGAGCCGATGGATCCAAAAGGACAGAAGGGTACTGTTCGTTTGGGGTATCAACTTACACTTAGAAAGATATACACCGGTAAATTTAGGAAGAAGGCTTTTGTGCCAAAGCGTGTTCCGGGTCCAGATCAGAGCTCAACAACAGAGGATGACATCATTGATTGAATGGGATGACTGTTCGTGACAATGATCGAGGAATACCGTGACACCGACCATTCGTGATGTCGAACCAAGAGAGGCCTTGCAGAATTGGACCGCCAACCCATCTCTGCTTCGCTGGGAGTATTGGTAGTGTGGAATTATAGTAATTTTGAAAAACAAAATGCACGGTCAATTAAGGATTGAACCGTACTTGTACTCTTTTGTCAATTGCCTCCTTGAATGCTCAGACATTCCTTTTGATGAAATAAAAGAATTGATTTTCTTAAAGTCACTGCAGATTCATCTTTTGTTTTTGTTTATACTTAGTTTTTCTTTTCAGTACTCAAATTGATAAAAACTTGCATTTCGCGATTATGACATGTAACGAAGCCCTCGAGCAAAAAGATCCAGACTACGAGGAATACGACGAGAGCATGATGTCTGAATATTTCAAAAAATAGATCGAGCAACTGGAAAGCTAGAAGAAGCCCGACCTTGAACAAACAGAAGTAGTCAACTACATTGTCTCACATTGACTTCCCACCGATCTTGCAATAAAAAAAGAGGCCACTAAGCAATTAGAGGCAAATGTGGTGAGAGTCACCAATTATTCCACATGGTTGTCAAACATCGTACAGGTGCCTGATAAGTGTGGATTTTAACCACTTATTAGTACCTTCTTGCTTTAGTTTTAGTCTGAAAGTGCTGATATTTGCTCACAAAACTAATGAAATTGTGCAATTTGCAGGCATGTTGGAGAGTTGGACCTCAACAAATAAATATGACTCAAAAAGGAGTGTTCCGGCTCATTAAGCAAGAGCAGTGCAGTAGGCCCAAAGTGCGGTCCGCAAAAGAAAGTGTGGACCGCGGAATTAACTCTGTGTCCGCCGATCTGGTACTTGAAGCTCAGAGGATATTTGGAAACAATTTGTGCGGATGCAGAACATGGTCGCACTGACAATATTTCTAAAAGTTCAGAGAATGTGCAAAATGAACAAGTGTGAAGCCTTGCCAAAAGTGCATCCGCAAGAAGGAAAAGTGCGGCCGTAGAAGCGGTAGTGCAGCCACAGACTGAATTGTGCGGCTGCAGAAGTCCTCCGCTTTCAGAGCTAAGAAAAGTGTGGGCTGCACATGGAATGTTGTGATCGTAGAACCTCACTAAGAGCATTTGTGTCATTGAATTTTGGGCCATTATAAATAGGCGGGAAATACTTTTTTATAGCAAGTTTTGTAATATTTAGTGTTGTAGATGTTATACTTTACTTTTTTGGGTAATTAGTAACCATTTTGGGAGAAGAAATATTAGTTTTATCAGTTTAATATTGTTTTATGGCTTTAATTAGTTCTTCTTCTTTGATTTCTTCAAACTCAATCAGGAGTAACTAGATTTTCTCTAGGGTTGTCACCCAATACTAGTCTATAAACTTGTATGCGTGATTAATCTAATGCTTTTTTTATGATTGGGTATTTATTATATAGCATTGTTCATGCATTATTTCTAGAATTAATGCTTGAAAATATCCATTCATGCCTATTTGACTTGGTTCTTACTCGAGAAAGAGGGACTTAATCTAGGAAAATGCTGGCTAACAAGAAATTAGGCTACTTAAGGTTTTCGCAAGCCTAATTAAAGGGTTTGAACAGAGATAGAGAAAACCCAACTTGAGCTCATATAAACTATTATTGGGTTTGAGAAAGCCAATTTTGGCAAATTAATCTATTACCTAGAGGTATTGAGTGGGTAATTTAGAGTTGAGAGTTATAATACACCCCGGTTACTAAAACAAGTATTAGCGTGATTTACTTATTTGGCTAACACCTAGGTGAAGCTTACATCCATAGGAGTTTTACCCATTGGATAAAAACAACAAAAACAATTACTCGTTTTCTAGTTTCTTTTCCTTAGTTGATCATTGATAGTGTCAATTTCAGAAGTAGAAAACAAAATCGCTTATTTGGAAGTGCAATTGAGCTATTTCATTTACGCTCATCAAGTGTACACCCTAACACCCATATTTAACTCCCTGTGGAAATCGACCCCCACTCTTGTTGGGTACTATTCTTCCAACGACCGTTTCCACTCACTATTGAGTATGGATTAGGTGTGGATCAATTTTTGGCGCCATTGCCGGGGAGGTTTAACGGTGTTATCTAAAAATTTGAATATGTTATTGAAATATCTTCTTTCCCTTCCGTGTTACTAACTTGTTGAAAAAATCATAGGTATAAACATGGCGAACAATGAGCTCGGAAATATTCCACTGGGGGACTTGGACGGTTAGGACAAATAACTCGATGAGGTACCTCAAGTTCCACAACCGAATCGGCATGGCTGGGTACCACAAGACAACATGCCCGTACCACCCCTACCTCCACCACCTCAACCACAAGGGCACAACACCAGATCTTTTCTCAATGAAGATTATGCTAGTGCAATAGTCCCCCTCGTATTAGGGCAGAAACTTTCAAATTATTAATGTGATGTTCACTTTGCTAGAGCAATGAGGCTTTTTCACCGGTGCACTAAGTCAAAATGCCTATAAACATTTGAAGGACTTTGTGGATACGTGTTGGGGGAGCAAGAAAAAAAATGTTTTCGAGGTGCATAAGAATCGATAAAATCGACTAAGTTTATGGAAGGTCTGTCTTTCAACCTTATTTTGTAGACATTCGTTAGGAATTGGAGAAAGTGCAAAACATGAAAGTTGTATTCTTTTGAAATACATTTCCAATGATATATTATGAAGCCCGAACGGATCTCTGTTCAAAATGTTATATGCATTTGACTAGACAGTGCACAGTATGCATGCCCAGGTGCGCGCCCAGTTGTTTCCGTGCGCAGCCGCGCACTTGTGGTAGTGCTACTGCACTTGCTGCACATTCAGGTGCACGGTTGGTTCTTCCTCTGTGTGGGGCCACACCCTAGAAGCCGTTTTATAAGCCCTACTTCACTCCCCACACCCCAAAACACAAACACTTGCTCTAGAAAAGGGACCTCTCAAGAACCTAACTTCCTCCATGGTCCCTCTATCATCCAAGGTAGGTTCTAATGATGCTTTTATGTTAATTATAATTCTACAACACTTTATTAACATGGGTAAACCCTTCAAATTATTAGATATTTGATTGGGATATCATGGTTGAGAAAACAAAACCCTAGAACTCGAATTCATGAGGATTGAACGTCAAAAGGTAATATCTTCACCCTCTAATTGATTATATCATTGTATAAATGATCTCTAAGTTCACGAGATATGAGTTGATGGGGTTGATAGAAAATCATGAATGGTTATAGGTTTAAGTTTTAGATTGTTGGATTATTAGTTTTAAGGGTGTTGTTTATCTTATGGGTGATGAAGAATGATATTGATTATAAGAAATTTGAGATTTTAGAATTTATCTAGGAGCAAGACAATGGGGTTTTTGGGTGTAAAAACATCATTAATGAGGGCTATAAGTCTTTACACCCATAAGGTGTTTGATAAAATGCCTAAGTGACCAAAACATGAGTATTATTGCTAATATAGAATCCTTTTCACTTGTATTGCTATAGATTAAAGTAGAAAGGGTTGGCGAATGTTGTATTATGCTTAAAAGTAGGAAGTTAAGGTATGTGAGGCTAACTCTCTATCTTTGGGAATGTTAATAATTCTCCCTACACTACGTTTCTTTTACAACGTTACTAATTTCCTTAGAAATATAAGTAAGCCTAGTTCCTTGAATAGTTGCAGAACTTCTATTCTCTAGCTTCATAACTCACTCATGACTTTCATTATGAATGTTTTAAGCTCAGTGCGTAATCAATATAGACTTGGGTTTGATGCCCATGAGTCTCAGTCTAGATTACTCAGCATGTCATAAACAGTTGAAGTTTCAGTTTGCATAATCAGTTCATGAATAACTCTCAGTTCCTAAATTTAAATTCCTGAATGTTGAATACTTGTATTTGGGCCTGAGGTTGTAGTTTATGCTTTATGTATGTTTGGGCCTGAGGCTGTAGTTTATGCTTTATACCTGTTTGGGCCTGAGGTTATGGATTTGGGCATAAGGCAATAGTTATGTACACATATGCTTGGGCTTGAGGTCGTAGCTTGTGCACATATATATTGGGCCTGAGGCCATAGTTTATTAAGATAAACAGGTGGTTCCTCATTCAGAAGAGGGAGTATTCATATCTTTGCTTCCTTTGTTCAGTTATAAGTTATCATTTCAGTTTCAGTTTCAGCTTCAATAATTATCCTTTCTGTTACCAGTTATCAGTTCTCAATTATCAGCTCAGTTTTAGTTTAGTATTTACAGTTCTTTCTTTCAAATGCTTTACTTACCAGTGTAATTCAATTGTACTGACGTCCATTTTGCCTAGTATCACGATGCAGAAAATGATTTACAGGTTGACAATTCAGAGTGCTAGGATCCTCGTACCAGCTATTTGGTGAGCCCCGGTTCTTTCGGGGTATTACCATTACTTTACAATCTTTAAATATTTACATATAGTTAGTGTTTTTAGTACTTTATTAGAGGCTTCATATACTAGATTCAGTTCGACAGAGTCGCATGATTTTTATGTTAAGTAATGTTGGTTACAGATATGTTTCAGACTCATATTAGTCTTTTCGCTTTTTGATTTATATCATTCAGACTTTTATTATATCAACATGTGTTAGTTTTTCTTCTGCATTCAGTATATTATGATGTCACAAGTTGATTTAGCCAGTAGTTGGTTCACTCGGTCACATGTAGTCAGGCACCGAGTGTCATGTTACGTCAAGGCCCAAGTTCGGGGCATGACGGGGTTGGTGATGAGCAAGTGGTATTTTATGTGTGTAAGTCGATGCGGCAACCAAATAGCAATGAGGTGTGTTATTTTGTAGATTTGGTGACCGATATTATTGTTGATGATACACTGCTACAATCAACGTTTGTGATATGTTGGAAGCCATTTTGCTCAACTTTGATGACGACGAAATGGATGGATTCATGTAATGTGTGAATTCTTTCGAAGGAATGGGCCCATACAACTATGCACTACCGGTTATTCTTTCCTCTTGTTTGACTAACGTGTAGGTTGCTTCCACATTGGCGGCGTTGCAAAAAAGGAAGAAGGCTATTGGGTGGACTTTGGCGGATATTCGGGGTATAAGCCAAGACTTTTGCTCGCATAAGATCAAGTTGGAGGATGGTTCTAAACCGTACATTGAACATCAAAGAAGACTCACTAAGTCTATGCAAGATGTTTTCTTGAAAGAGATTATCAAGTGGTTGGATGTCGGGGTTGTCTACCCCATCTTCGATAGTTCATGGACCTCTCCAGTTCAATGTGTCCCAAATAAGGGGGGCACAAAAGTTGTTACCAATGATAAGAATGAGTTTATTCCTACAAGAACGATAGCTGGTTGGATGGATTGTATGGATTATTGTAAGCTCAAAAATGTTACAAGGAAGGATCACTTTCCACTTCCTTTATTAGACCAAATGCTAGATAGATTTGCCGGCCGAGCTTCCTATTATTTTCTTGATGGGTACTCGGACTACAATAAAATTCTCATTGCTCCGGAAGATCAAGAGTAAACAACCTTTACATGTCCCTGCGGTACTTTTGCTTTCAAGAGGATGCCTTTCGGTTTGTGCAATGGACCGGCGACTTTTCAACGGTGTATGATGGCTATTTTCACGTATATAGTGGAGGACTACCTTAAAGTTTTCATGGATGACTTCTCGGTGGCTGGGGATTCTTTTGATGATTGTCTTGCAAATTTTGATAAATTGTTGGCTAGATGTGATGAGACCAATTTGGTGCTCAATTGGAAGAAATGCCATTTCATGGTTGAGGAAGGCATTGTACTTGGCCATAAAATCTCAAGGAATGGAATTGAATTTGACAAGACGAAGATTGAGGTGATTTTGAAGCTTCCACCCCAAACTTCGGTGAAGGGTGTGCGGCGTTTCCTAGGCCATGCGGGTTTCCACCGGTGCTTTATCAAGATTTTTCTAAAGCGGTTTACCTATTGTGTAAGCTCCTTGAGAAGGATGCCAAGTTCCATTTCAATGATGATTGTATGAGGGCTTTTGAACTATTGAAGCTCAAGTTGACAACTACTCCTATCATTACCGCTTTAAATTGGAGTTTGCCTTTTGAACTAATGTGTGATGCAAGTGACGTAGCGGTTGGGGCTGTTTTGAGGCCACGTATTAACAAAGTTTTTCATCCGGTTTCCTATGCTAGTAAGACTATGAATAGTGACCAAGTCAGTTACACCGTTACGGAGAAAGAGCTCCTTGCTATTGTATTTTCCATTGAGAAGTTTCACCCGTACTTGATGGGTGCCAAGGTTATTGTCCACAAGGATCATGTGGCGCTTCGCTATCTTATGAGCAAAAGGGATTCTAAATCTCAGTTGATGAGATCGGTACTCTTGTAGGAAGAATTTGTTATTGATATTCAAGATAAGAGAGGTAGTTTAAACCAAGTGGCAGACCACTTGTCTCATTTGGAGAAGGAGGGGAGGCCACATGATGGCCTTGACATCAATGACTCCTTCCCCGATAAGCAACTTTTGGCAATTTCTATAAAAGAAGTGTCGTGGTTTGCAGAATGGGTAAATGTTCTTGTGAGTGGAATGATTCTGGATGAGTTCTATTCAAACGAAAGGAACAAGCTCAAAAGAGATTGTAAATATTATTTTTGGGATGAACTATAGCTTTTTCGGATTTGTTCGGATAAGGTGATTAGAAGGTGTGTAACGCAAGAAGAGCGGGGCGATATTATTGGTGCTTTTCATTCTTCGCCATATGGTGGTCATCGTGGTGGAGCAAGAACAACAGCCAAAGTTCTTAGTTGTGGTTTCTATTGGCCCACACTTTACACGGATGCAAGTCACTTAGTGAAAAGATGTGATGAATGTCAACGGGCCGATGGATTTTCAAAGAAACATGAGATGCCTCTCACAACCATCTTGGAGATTGATATTTTCGATGTTTGGGGCATTGACTTTATTGTCCCTTTTGTGTGTTCTTGTGGAAACACTTACATCATGGTCGTAGTGGATTATGTGTCCAAATAGGTTGAGGTCATTCCCTTATCCAACAATGAGGCGAGAAGTGTAGTGGCTTTCCTGAAGAATAATATTTTTACAAGATCTGGTAGTCCACATGTAATCATAAGCGATGGGGAGTCACACTTTTGATAAAAGGCATTTGAAACTTTACTTAGCAAATATGGTGTTATTCACAAGGGCACGATTCCCTATCATCCACAAGCTAGTGGTCAAGTGGAAGTCTCCAACCGGGAGATAAAGAGTATGTTGTCTACAACGGGGAATGCTAATCAGACGGATTGGTCCAAGAAGCTTGATGATGCATTACCGGGCTTATCGGACGGCTTACAAAACACTTATTGTCACATTCCGAACTCGGGGAGCGCGACCGGTGTTCAACCAAGATAACCCGGCCGAGCAAGCCTGTACAATACCTTCTACCCGAACTTACTCTTGAATGACAGTAAAATCCAATTAATCAGTGGGGATGATCAAGTAAACAATAACACCAATTCATTATCATCAGTAACATCATTTATAAGCTTCCAAAATACAGACTTTCGCATAGTTTAATATGGAACGTGTGATACAATTACAACATTACTAGTTTGACTTTCCCCACACCAACATACCACCCACGCTATGTGTATGGAGCCTCTGTTAGATACAAAAGAGTATAATGATAGTGCTGACAACAAGGCTTCGGCTATACCTCAAAACATGGTGATAAAATGAACAAAAGATACTTGACCCCGAGTGAAGTGGGGCTCACCAAATCAGCTAGGAAAATAGTGTAGTGTTATCCCTGAATAGTGTTGCCTGCTGTGGAACCACCTACATCCATTAAAGATGCAGCGCCCCGGCAAAAGGGACGTTAGTACTGTTGAATATTACTAGTATCTATGACTAAACACTCTCTCAAAGAAACGAGCAGTAATGCAAGTAAGGACAATCGTAATATCAGTTAAAGCCTCAATCAATTACCAAATATCAAATATATTTCAAAATTTTAAGTTGGGAAATCTTTGGTACTGGTATACCACTATTCGCAATTTCGATTATGATTTCCAACGCAGTCACCACCATGTGTGCGGCATGGCGTCCGATCACGACCCGATTGACTAGGCCATCTCATGCGGGACATCAACCAAATCACAATTTCAATTACAATTTATAACACAGTCACCGCCATGTGTGTGACATGGCATCCTATCACGACGCGATCACCTAGGCCGTCTCATGTGAGACATCACCCTTTTTATCAATCATCCCGTTTAATATTTCTTGCACATCCCTTTATTTCATTGGCCCTAATGGTCACAATTATATTATTTCTCTTGGCACATTGGTCGTATTTCATATTTAACATTTCACATTACATGATTCGTATTGCATGTTTTGTATTTCATGCACACCTTTTTACTTTCAACTATCATCATGGACTTTCCAACAACAAGGTTTTTCTATTCAAGACATTTAAGCACACATTTGAGCAAAAAGGAGTCTTAGGTACATCACGATTTCTTACACAATCTTTCTTTAGCTTTCATTTGAAACACAACTTGAATCAAGGCATTTAAACATGCAACCCGTACTTTGAACATATTATCAAATAGTAGGACAACATAACAAGAGCATTTGAATTACTTATTGTTCACAGATGTCTGGACACCAGCTTATTGGGGTAATCTATTCACAATGAGCAACTCGGGACTAACATGGATGTTGTAGGGTTCAATTTTTGAGAGAAGAGTTTAGCTAACATACCTCACTTGAGCTTCCTTAACTCTAAAATGTTATGGAAATCTTAGCAACTTCAATCTATTTTAGAAAAGTAACAAATTGAACCAAAATTAGGAAGATGATCATGGTTCTAACTCATTTGATAGTGTGTAGAATCTTACCTCTAGGATGAAGACCTAGTGTTCTTCCCTTGTTAATTCTTCCAAGATTTTGAGTGTAAATTGGGGAATAATTGATTGAGGTACTGTCTCCCTCCCTAGAGCCTTTTTTCTCTCTCAAAATATCAAGTTCTCCCTTCAGAAATTGTCCATAGAGTCTAAATAACGAAGCGGGGTCGAGTTATAAAACCCAAAAATGAAGCTCTGAAATGGGATATGCGGTCACATATGTGACCGCATAATGCTTCTGCGATCCGTGAAATGGGCCGCGAAATGGCCCTCCGAAACTGGGTTGGTGTTCCCCACTCTACGACCGTTATGCAGTCCGCAGACCTATTCTGTGGTCGCATAATGCGCCGTAGAACCTCCCTCCGCAAAATTTCCATGTTTGTTCTGAGATTAGTGTGCAGCCCGCAAAATTGTTTTGCGGTCGCAGAAGGAGCCATGGAATGACATCTAAAAATGGTCCAAATGACTGCCTCAGTCTGCGGCTATTCTGCGGCCCGTAGAGTGATTCTGGGCCGCATAATGGGCTGCAGAAATGCCCTATTCTACCAAATATTTTCCTTTAACTCCTCGGCGCACTGTTAAACCCAAAAGGTCTATACCGCGGATTGCAAGCTCACAGCAAATAATCTCTACTACCATTTATTCATACACCTATCTCGGCACCACGAACCCCCGGGTGTTAGGAAAAGTTTACGGGGCCTTACATCCTCCCTACTTAAGATCATTCGTTCTCGAATGAGGGTCTAAATCTGTCCTTAAAACGCATCATGACCCACCTACTACTTCACACACTAGCAATCCCAAATGTTTTCTAACTCTCCAAATTTCCAAATATTTCGGACGAGTTTCCCTTGTAACTGGGCCTATCCACCTGTCATAGAATTTCAGAAACCAATCCTAACACCATGTACATAAACCAATGATGCAACACAATATGAAACAACACCAACCGTGGCATCATAACCAATATATTACTAGAAAGGAAGCACCCTGAGCATAAACTGTACATGTGATACTTATTTCATAGGAAGTAATTTCATAGATACTATTGCATAGCTATTCAAACAAATGAGGGTACTTTTTCATTTCTTCTTCGGCCTCCCAGGTGGCCTCTTTAACCTGCTGGTTTTGCCATAACACTTTCACGGAGGCAATTTCTTTATTTCATAGCTTTCGGAGCTGCCTATCAATAATGGCAACTAGAGTTTCTTCACAGGTCAGTTCTTCATTTACCCCAATAGTCTAAACAGGCACAATAGCCGACAGATCTCCAACTGCCTTCTTAAACATAGGCACATGGAATACCGGGTACCCTAGTGACATCTCAGGTGGTAGCTCAAGCTTGTATGACACCTGACGTATACTCTGAATGATTCTGTATGGCCCGACATACCTCGGACTCAGTTTTCCTTTCTTTCCAAACCGCATTATACCCTTCATGGGGGGAACCTTCAACAACACCCAATCATCTTTTTTAAACTCCAAATCTCTGCGACGAACAACCGAATAGGACTTTCGATGACTTTAAGTAGTTTGCAACCGATCCTTAATGACCTTAACCTTCTCCATAGCCTGATGCACGAGGTCTAGTCCTATTAATTTCACTTGCCCAATCTCGAACCACCCAATGAGGGGTCTACATCTCCTACCATATAAGGCCTCGAATGCTGCCATCTGAATACTAGCATGATACATGTTGTTGTAGGCAAATTCTATGACTGGAAAATGATCGTCCCAGCTACCCTTGAAGTCAAGGACACAAGCGCGCAACATATCCTCAAGCGTCTGAAGAGTCTACTCTACCTGTCCGTCAGTCTATGGGTGAAAGGCTGTACTAAGATTCACCTGATTACCCAAACCTTGCTGAAATTCCTTCCAAATATTAGCCGTATAATGTGCCCCTTAATCCGAAATGATAGGAACTGGAGTGCCATACAACCTGACTATTTCCTGGATATACAACTGAGCATATTAATTCGCTGTGTCGGTAGATTTAACTGGCAAAAAGTGTATTGATTTTGTGAATCGATCCACAATCACCCAAATTGTGTCGAACTTGCGCGACGTGCACGACAGTCCCTCCACAAAGTCCATATTAATCATTTCCCACTTTCACATTGGAATTTTTATGTTCTGTGCCAACCTACTAGGCCTTTGGTGTTCGGCCTTTACTTGCTGACAACTCGGACATCTTGCCACAAAGTCTGCGAGATTCCTCTTCATGTCATTTCACCAATAGACTTCCTTGAGATCATGATACATCTTTGTAGAACCCAGGTGTACGGAATACCTGGAAGTGTGACCCTCGGTCATGATTCTTTATTGGAGACCATCTACATTTTGAACACACAGCCGCCCTTGGTACCTTAGTGTGCCATCATCCATGACAAAAGAAAAATCCATAGTCTTATGTTTATGAATCCCTTCCTTCAACTGTACCAACAATGGATCGTCGTATTACTTCTCTTTGACTTCCACAACAAGCAATGATTCATCCCTATTTTGCACAATTACCCCTCCTTCACTAGAGTCCGCAAGACGAACTCCCAAACTAGCCAATCGATGAACCTCCTTGGCCAACGACCTTTTATGTGCCTCCAAGTGAGCCAAACTACCCATAGATTTCTGGCTAAGAGCATCTGCCACAACATTGGCTTTTCTTGGGTGATATAGAATATCGAATTCGTAATCTTTGAGTAACTCAAACCATCTTCTCTGCCTCAAATTCAATTCCTTCTATTTGAAAATGTATTGAAGACTCTTATGGTACGTGAATATATCCACATGGACCCTATATAAATAATGAAGCCAAAATTTCAATGCAAATACTATCGCTGCAAGTTCTAAGTGCTGTGTTGGATAGAACTTTTCATGATTCTTGAATTGCCTAGAAGCATAAGCTATTACCTTTCCATGTTCCGTCAATACACACCCAAGCCAGATTCTTGAGGCATCACAATACACCACAAACCCATATGTACCCTCTGGTAGGGCTAACACAAGCGACGTAGTCAATGTTGATTTCGGCTCCTGGAAGATCCTTTCACAAGCATCTGACCATTGGAACTTAACCGCCTTCTGCGTCAAATTAGTCAACAGAGAAGCGAGAGTAGAGAACCCCTCCACAAACTTCCTGTAATATCCAGCTAATCCCAAGAAACTATGAATCTCTATTCGAGTAGTAGGTCTAGGCCAATTCTTCACAACTGCAATCTTCTGAAGATCCACCTTAATTCCTTCTCTTAAGACGACATGACCCAAGAACGTGATAGAGTCAAGACAAAATTTAGATTTCGAAAACTTCGCATACAACTGGTGCTGATGTAGAGTCTGTAGAGCTACCCTGAGTGATCGGCGTCGCCCTCTCGACTTCGTGAATATACAAGGATATCGTCAATGAACACTATCACAAAGGAGTCAACAAAAGGCTTGAAAACTCAATCATAAGATCCGTTAAAGCTGCCGGGGCATTAGTTAGCCCAAGAGACATTACCAAAAATTCAAAGTGCCCATACCGAGTTCTGAAAGCTGTTGTGGAATATCATGTTCCCTGATCTTCAATTGGTGATACCCATATCTTAAATAAATTTTGGAGAAATATTTAGCACCCTGTAACTAATCAAACAAATCATCTATTCTTGGTAATGGGTACTTGTTTTTGATTGTGACATTGTTGACCTGCTGTAGTAAATACACATTCTTAGCGACCGGTCCTTCTTTCTTACAAATAGAACTGGTGCGCCATAAGGCGACTCTCGGTCGGATGAAGCCCTTCTCTAACAAATCCTTCAATTGTTACTTTAGCTCCTTCAATTCTGCTGGAGCCATCCTGTAGGGTGAAATAGATATAGGCTACGTGCCTGGCATGAAATCAATCCCAAAATCAATCTCCATGTCTGGCGGAATCCCAGGGAGCTCATCAAGAAAGACCTATAGAAATTCATTCACAACTGGCACAGACTCGAGTGTAGGTGCCTCAACATCTACATCAATAGATATAGGCTACGTGCCTGGCATCACATCAATCCCAAAATCAATCTCCCTGTCTGGTGGAATCCCAGGGAGCTCATCTGGAAAGACCTCTAGAAATTCAATCACAGCTGGCACACAGTCGAGTGTATGTGCCTCAACATCGGTGTCCATAACTCAGACCAAATGGTAAATACACCTCTTTTAATCATCTTCGTGGCCTTAAGGTAAGAAATAAACCTATCTTTCAACACCACATTATCCCCCTTCCATTCAACAACTGGATCATTTGGAAAGTCAAACCTCACAATTCTAGTTCGGCAATCGAGCTTGGAAAAACATGAATAAAGCGAATCCATTCCCATTATAACATCAAAATCAACCATCCCCAATTCAATGAGATTGACCATGGTGTCCCAACCGTGCACCGTGACAACACAACCCCTATAAACCCGTGCGGTCATAATAGACTCGCCACCCGGAGTAGATACAGAGAATGGCTCATGAAGTTGTTCCAGATCTATCCCAAATTCCATAGCAACAGAATGAGTAACATAGGACCAAGTGGAACCGGGATCAATAAGAGCATACACATCATGAGATCGGATAGTCAATATACCTGTGACAATGTTTGGAGAAGCCTCTGCACTTTGGCGACCACTCATGGCATAGAAACAGCTAGGTCCTCCCAATCCCTGCGCTCCACTCCTAACTGCACCACGCCCTACGAGTGCTGGAGTGGCTCAGACTGGAGGAGGTGCTGCGAACGTAGTAGCTCTACTAGCTGGCTGTGCTGAACTCCTGCCAAAACCCTGGTGGGGTGAACGGTAGTCCCTCTGAATGTGACCCCTCAATCCGCACCCATAGCATATGGGTAAGTCCACGTAAAAGTTTCCTAGGTCTATCTTCCCACACCTAGGACACGGGGGCTTTCACTGCTGCTAGAACCTCCCTCCGGACGGCCCTACTGGTAGGGTCCACTATTGCCCTGACTGGGCCTGAAATGACTCAATTGCTGCTGACTGGGACCTGATGGCGGTGCACTGCCTGAAGACTGAGCAAAAGACTAGGATGGCACCGATGACCCTCCCCTAAATGCTGACCTACTGCCACCAAATGAATTCCCAAAGTTGCTCGTGGACCGGGCCTTACTACTACCCTCTCACTCCATTCTATTCTTCAACTTGCGGTTCTCTATAGCTTGAGAAAATGCTACCGCATAGTTCATGTTAGAATTCAAAGTAGCTGTAGCAGCCTCATTGATAACCAAGGGGCCAAGGTCCTGCACAAACTGGTGCACTCTAGCCTCCATAGTGGGCAACATGTGAATATCATACTTGGGCAAGCGTGCGAACTCCATATAGTACTCCCACACACTCTAGCTGCCATGTTTTAGGTTCTCAGATTCTAGAGCACGGGCTGCCTTAGTCTCGGCAAGCAGGAAATGATCCATGAAAGCATCCTCAAACTCACTCTACCTCGCCGGAGAGCTTCCCTCCTCCCGGGAGTTCTGCCACATCTCAAACCAAAAATAGGCCACCCCCTTCAGGTGTTAGGAAGCCAACTCCACTCCCTTTGTCTCAGTGGCACGCATAACTCTGAGGGTCTTGTGCATTTCATCGATGAAGTCCTGGGGGTCCTCCTCGGGATCAGTACCTGTGAACATTGGAGGATCTAACTAAAGAAACCTGTTAACCCTGGAACCAATAGAGTCCCCTTGCTGACTAGAAGAAATGGTGGCATCATTTGACCTCTGGACCTGGGAAGCCCTAAGATCCTCTAAGATCCTCATTACAAACACTGGGACCGAAAGCTGGGGCTGGAGGTGGATCCGNTCCACTCCCTTTGTCTCAGTGGCACGCATAACTCTGAGGGTCTTGTGCATTTCATCGATGAAGTCCTGGGGGTCCTCCTCGGGATCAGTACCTGTGAACATTGGAGGATCTAACTAAAGAAACCTGTTAACCCTGGAACCAATAGAGTCCCCTTGCTAACTAGAAGAAATGGGGGCATCATTCGACCTCTGGACCTGGGAAGCCACTATCTGAGACAACAACTTTATGGCTCCCCTAAGATCCTCATAAGAAACACAGGGATCGAAAGCTGGGGCTGGAGGTGGATCCGGAATATCAGTTGGAAGATTCATTGTACCCTCATCAAGTGTAGGAACTGGTGCAGCCTGAGCAGGAATAGTAAAACCATGCAGTGTAGTAACTGGGCGAATATCTTCACCCCTCGGGTGTTCACCCACATCATCAATGATAGAATAAACCGCCATCCCTGGCATAACATTGGCTTATTGGTCAATTCTTGCCTTCTTCTTAGGCACCATTTACTGTAAGTTAGAGCAATGCACGAGTTAAATGAGGAACAATGGTACAATCAGCTTTATCGCACGATCAAGAACATCAAAGAAGGGTATTATTCCTAAATGTCCAAGTAGCCTGCTAGTTATAGATGTGGTTGACAACACACCGATAAGAATGACTCAACTAGATACGGCTCCGAGACATCCTAGGAAACTTTAAAACCTTAGGCTCTGATATAAAGTTTGTCACGCCCCGAACATGTGGAGCAAGACTGTACAATAACTTCTACCCGAACTTACTCATGAATGACAGTAAAATCCAATTCATTAATTAATCAGTGTGATGGATCAAGTAAACAACAACAACAATTGATTATCAGCAGTTACATCATTTATAAGCTTCGAAATTACATACTTTTTCATAGTTAATGTGGAACATGTGATACAATTACAACATTACTACTTTGACTTTCCCCACACCAACATACCACCCACGCTATGTCTACGGAGCCTCTATTAGATACAAAAGAGTACAATGATAGTACCGGAAACAAGGCTCCGACTATACCTCAAAACATGGTGATAAAATTAACAAAAGATATATGACATCGAGTGAAGTGAGGCTTACCAAATCCACTGGGCAAAGAGTGTAGTGCTATCGCTGATCAGTGCCTCCTGCTGTGGAACTACCTGCATCCATTAAAGATGCAGTCCCCCCGATAAAAAGGACGTTACTACTGTTGAATAGTACTAGTATATATGACCAAACACTCTCTCAAAGAAATGAGCAGTAATGCATGTAAGGAGAGTCATAATATCAGTTAAAGCCTCAAACAATTACCAAATATCAAATTAGAGATAAGATAAGTTTTAAATAATTTCTAAATTTTAAGTTGGGAAATATTTGGTACTGGTATACCACTATTTACAATTTTGATTACGATTTCCAGCACAGTCACCACCATGTGTGCGGCATGGCGTCCGTTCACGGCCCGATCGGCTTGGCCGTCTCATGCGAGATATCAACGAAATCACAATTGCAATTATAATTTCTAACATAGTCACCACCATGTGTGTGTCATGGCGTCCAATCACGACACAATTGACTAGGCCGTCTCATTTGAGACATCACCCTTTTCTATCAATCATCCCATTTTATATTTCTTGAACATATCTTCATTTCATTATCACTAATGGTCACAATTGTATTATTTGTCTTGGCACATTGGCCGTGTTTCATATTTCACATTTTGCATTATGTGATTTGTATTTCTTATTTCTTATTTCATATTTCATGCAAACCATTTTACTTTCAACAATCATCATGGACTTTCCAACAACAAGGCATTTCTATTCAAGACATTTAAGCACACATTTGAGCAAAAAGGAGTCTTAGGTACATCATGATTTCTTACACAATCTTTCTTTAGCTTTCATTTGAAACACAACTTGAATCAAGGCATTTAGATATGCAACCCATACTTTAAACACATTATCAAATACTAGTACAACATAACAAGAGCATTTGAATTACTTATTGATCACGGATGTCTGGACACCAGCTTATTGGGGTAATCGATTCACAATAGAAGAGATTGTGTGGCCACATATTTCACATGCAGACCGCACTTCTGGAAGCTCAAAAAATGATAAGTTGCAAATTCTCTGAAGTTTGGGCATGTCAGTGCAGGGCTAATCTGCGGCCGTGAGAGGAATTGTTCGGACCACACCATTGACACATCCATTGCTGCCCGGGTGAAGGAGTGCGGATTGCACTTGGAATTATGCGGCCGCACTTAACAGTTTTCCCTTTGAAAAAGTCTGATTATAAATAGACATTCTTCTTTCGTTTTACACTTTTCACCAACCATATAATTACTTTTTCTATGCAAGCTTTACTGAGAGATTTTCACTATCAACCACACACACATACATGTGCTCACACGATCTAGTACACTCACTTCATCTGGTATGCTTCACTTCATATTAATCTTTTATGTCAGTTTAAATTTTGAGATTTTCAATTTCTTTTTTGGCCATCGGTTATTAGAGTTCATCCATGTGTCCATGTGGGGTAGATCTATGCTAGGTAGTCATTAATACATGCTAAAATAGGTTGGGTTAATTATATTTGATGTGAATACCATGTTCCCATACTGATTTTTACAAGTAATTGCAAAATCTATGTGAAAAAGCACTGACTGCTCGTTAATTTTGAAATCTGTGGAAGCATTTGAATTTGTATAGTCTACGGTTTGGTTGTGTTGCTAACTGGTGAAGGAAAGTACTTTTTGAGGCTGCACTTTCATTGTACAAACTGCAAAATTACTATTGAGGCTGCATTGTTAACAGAGACTTGTCTCTTGGAAGCTCAAAAGTGCGGACCACACTTACAATTCCACGGGCTGCATTTGAATTATGCGGCCAAACTTTGGCCGTCGCACTGTCTTCAGAGAGGAGGCAATTGAGCCACTAAACTTTCTTGTCAAAAGTGCAGTCGCAGATGAAAATGTACAGTCGGCAATCCCATTTCACGGTCGCATATAGGAAAAATGTGCACTGCAAATCCCATATTCTGCAAGCATGTCTTCCTGTTGTAACCCTACTGTGTCCACATTGTTCTCCCTTGCATACATAAGTTCTAGTTATGTTGAATGATGACGTGCAACTAACAATACTCTTTGTTTTGATACAAATAATGGTTCAATCACGAGGCAGTGAGAAAACTGCCAAAGCTAGAGGAGACTCTTCTAGGGGTCAAGGTAGAGGTGTCTTGCCCCTCAGTGAGCCCAACCCTATTTGGAAGAAGGCCACAATATGCACAGGGAGGGATGCAGGCCTCTCCGACTCTAGTTCTAATGCCCCATCTAGGGAGGCTTCCGAGGGCAACTCTATGTCTATTTCGGAAGAACAGACAGCTGCATAGTCCAGGCGATATAGGCAATCTGAGCATTTGGATGTGTCTTCATCATCTCACAGAACTTCCGAGGTTTAGGAAAGTGATAGCCATGCCTCTGAGCTAGCTGCTCCAGTGTCTGGTGTGCATGATATTCTAGATGATGGAAAAGGGGGAAAAGGTACCTCTACTAGGTTGAATGGACAAAGAATAAGGAAGCTTGGGAAAATAGATTAGTGAGTTTGGTTGCTTTTACCGATTTTCGGATGTTGTGGCCGGTAAGATCATTGACACATGAGAGTTAGTTTTTGTTTAGGGATCTTGATAGCTACAACCCGGCAGTTCAGGACAAGAAAGGGATGGATGTTGTTTACTTAGAAGCACTGACCAAGGTACATAACATTAAGGTGAAGTTTTATCAGCACACGTTGAACGCGTACTTAGGATTTGAGGACGTGGAGCCAAAGGTGTACCTATAGAAGTTGGCCTTGAAAGAAGAGGTCCGGCCATGGCTTGCTGAGATCTTAGCACTGGGACCACCTCCACCATGGATTACTGCTTGGGTATCCATTCAGCAGAGTACATTATGCTTTGAGGCAAAACGTTGGCAGACCTTTGTGTGTAGCAGCCTTGACCAGTGCCAAAATGAGAACAACTTGGCTTTTCCACATGCGATTCTAGTGGCTTTTATCATGGCCGTTTACCCGATCAATGTGGGTGCTCTGATGTCGGCCAAAATCTCTTTGGTAGTGCAGTAGACTAACATGGCTTACCCCCTACTCCAGTACCATTACAGAGAACCTCATATATGCAAAGGTAGAGCCAAATCCATTTGATACAAAGTTAAAGCCCAAGAAGGCATTTGAGTGGTACTCGTTGCAGGATCGGACCAACCCGAAGAAGGGTGCTCAGCCTTGTACTACTACAGGCCATCCAGATCAGCCGATAGTGGTGGTTTCTAACACAACTAATATTCCATCTACATTAGCTGAGCCCTCTACCAGTGCAGTATCTATGCCTCCACCTCCATCTTCAGCTTCGTCCATATCTCCTTCAATAGCTCCTAGGACAGTCCCTACTTCGTTTATGAGTCAGGTGCCCACACCTATAGGCCCACTTTCTGCTTTGCAAGTCTCCTAGAAATTGGAGAATGTCAACAACTGGATGCAGGAAGCTACTTCAAAGCTTTCAGAGATATCTACTACTGTTGCAAGGGAGTCATCCACACATGCACCGCAACATTCTACTGAGCTTAATGAGAAGTTGTGCAAGATTATGGACAACCAGAAGGTAATCATGGACACTCTAGTACATCATGCTTCAGTTATTAAGGGCTTGACGAAGCAGGTCAAGAAGATGAGGAAGTGTTAATCTAGAAAGAAGTCTATAGAAAAGTTATGAGTTGAGGTGACCCAGCTAGCTATAGCTGGGGATTTACTATTTGATATGCTTCTTGACCCAGACTAGTCCACCCCAGATCCCATCAGCACAAGTTGCTCCAGTTGGACAATCTGAGGAGCCATGCCGTGTTGCCGACACTACTGACGTAGTGTGTGCAATGTTTGCCACTCCAGCCACTCCAAGACATGATGATGATGATATACAGTTGGCTGAGTTAACATGGGTTGAGGCTGTTGGGACACTAAGATGTCCAAGGCTACTTAGGGAGTTTCTTCGCCATCTATCCTTTTACTCTTATTTTGTTAAGCATTGGGAACTATTTTATTTAATCTATCTTTAGATAGTTATTGATTTCATTAGCTTGTTCAATTGTTTACTTTGATTTTTGTTTTTGTTAGTAGCTTTTATTTATGTTAGTATTTTTCATGTTTCCCGTAGAAGTATAGATAATAAGCCTTTGGTTTTCTTAATGTCACGGTTCTTTCCAAAGGTAGTCTTTTGTGTGAACCGAGTTACTCTTCCCGAGGATGTATGGTGTGACCACCTTTTTAAGGAAATGAGTCCATTTTTGTGTTTAGGTAATAATAATAGGAGTAGTAATGAATAAAAGCCCTAATAGAGTCATTCTAAAAAAAAGAGTTATGCATGCTTGATTTGGCACCAACACACTTAACTGTGTGCTTATGGTTTGAAACAACATTTTTGAAATAAAATAGCTCTATTTAATGACTTGGAGACTCTGGAGGTGACTTTTATAGTCATTGAGTGGTTGATCGGACCAAAAATTGATTGTGATTATTGTAGGCTTTAGACTCTATCCTCTTTTACGGTCTAGTTGCATGAGGGGTGAGGTGATTTTGTTGCTAGTCCAAGTATTTGTGTGAATGGTCTAGAATTTGCCCCGAATGTATTTCAAGATGAAGTTCTAGTTTGCTTGGTTTGGAAGATAATTGTAGGCTCCTTCGTCTGTTTGAGCTTTCTATTGCCACCCAGTATTTGTTATCCCTAGTCAACCCCCTCTGAGCCTTTAGCCTTTCTTAATTGGTAACCATGCTACAAGTATTTACCCGTTTTGTTGTAATCCTATCTTGGCACACGGACCTTCCTTAACACTCTTTTTAAATAAGTAGCTTAAGGCATAATTTTGGGGGAGAGTTAATAAATTTGAAAGAGGTATCAAAGCACCAAAAAGAGAAAAGAAATGATCTCTATGAAAAGAGAAGGAACGAAAATAAAAAGAACAAAAAGGAAATTCTAAACAAAGAATAAAAAGGTTGATGGAATCAAAAAGAGGCAATTATCTCTAGTATGAGCATCAAGGGAGAAAAAGAATAAAATGAACAACAAAGAGTGATGTCAAGTCTCTCTAGCCCCCAAGAAAAGTAAATGCATGTAAGAGTTGGTAAATTTGAGCCAGGAAATGAAAATGTGGAGTTCTTAAGGAAGGGTTTAACCTCTTATCCCATATGGTATCCTACCCCAATCCAAAAGCCTTCATTACAACCTGAAAGAAGTCCTACTTGATTTTGAACCGAGTGAGCTTACATTAGTGGTGATCTACATGAGGGGAAAGCCTATGGTACTTGAAGCCTTACTTGTGACATTCTTTTGTGAGAGAAGAGTGAACCTTTCATTAATCTAAAAATTGAGTGCTAACTTTTGAAGTAAGATTGGAAAATGGAAGGTAGAGGAGGAAGAGTTTGGAGTCCATCATGATCTGCATGATAGAGAAATAGTCCGTGATGAGTGAAGTCAATTCTTAAGCTCAAGTATCACATTAGAGCTATAGGTGCATAAAATATGATTTGTCACCTTGTTGAAAATCCATGAGTATTATGGGTATGCATAAGTATGAATGGCTTAAAATGGAATATTTTAAATGAACTTTTACTTTGAGGAGGTGGTAACTAATCTATTTGCTTTAGGACAAGAAAAGACTTAAGTTTGGGCGAGTTGATAAGTGTTGATTTTAACCACTTATTAGTACATTCTTAGTTTTAGTCCACAAGTGTTGATTTTTCTTCCCAAAACTAATGAAATTGTGCAAATTGTAGGCATGTTGGAGAATTGGACCTCAACGAAGAAATATAACTCAAAAAGGAGTGTTCCTGCTCATAAAGCAAGAAGGACCACAATATGCCAAAAGTGCAGCCCGCAGAAGAAAGTGCATACCATAGAATTACCGCGACGGCCAAAGAACTGGTACCTGAAGCTTAGAGCATATTTGGAAAAATGAAGACCGCACACAATTTATGGGACCAGAAAACATGGTTCCACTGAAAAGAATTCAAAATGTTCAGAGAATGTGCAAAACGACTAAGTGTGAAGCTTGCCAAAAGTGCAGCCGCAGAAGGAAAAGTGCGGCCGTAGAACCTGAAGTGCAGCCGCACACTGAATTGTGCGGTTGAAGAAGTACTGCACCTATAGAGGTAAGAAAGGTGCAGACCACACATGTGTGCGGCTGCAGAACCTCCCGAATGATATTTTTGTCAGCGAAGTTTGGGCTACTACAAATAGACGGGAAATACTTTTTTAGGGCAAGTTTTGTAATATTTAGTGTTGTAGTTGTCATACTTTACTACTTTGGGTAATTAGTGACCATTTAAGGCGAAGAAATATTAGTTTTATCAATTTAATTTTGTTTTATTGCTTTAGTTAGTTCTTCTTCTTTGTTTTCTTCAATTACTATCATGAGTGGCTAGAATTTCTCTAGGGTTGTGACCTAGACCTAGTGTATAAACCTATTATTTTGCCTTGTTCATGCATTATTTCTATAATTAATGGCTGCAAATAATGATTCGTGCCTATTGGACTTGGTTCTTACTCGAGAAAGAGGGATTTAGTCTAGGAAAACATAGCAAACAAAAATTGGGCTAGTTAAGGTTTTGGCTAGCCTAATTAAAGAGTTTGAACTAGAGATAGGGAAAATTCGACTTGAGCTCATATCAACTATTTGAATTGATACCCAGTTGGGTTTGAGAAAACCAATTTGGGCAAAATCTCTCTATATTCGAGAGGTACTGGGTGGGTAATTTAGAGTTGAGAGTTATAATACACCCCGATCACTAAAACAAGCGTTAACACGATTTACTCATTTTGTTAACACCTAGGTGAAGATTACATCCCTAAGACTTTTACTCGTTTTCTAGTCTCTTTTCCTTAATTGATCATTGCTAGGGTCAATTTTAGAAGTACAAAACAAAATCCCTTATTTGGAAGCACAATCGACATATTTTATTTACGCTCACCAAGTGTACAACCTAACACCCATATTTAACTTCCTGTGGAAATTGACCATGACTTTTGTTGGGTACTATTCTTCCAATGACGGTTTCCACTCACTATTTAGTACGCATTGGGTATGGATCAATTTAGCGCCATTTCTGGGGTGTTTTATAGTGTTAGCTATATATTTTAGTGTGTTCTTGAAATATCTTCTTTCCCTTCCGTGTTACTAACTTGTGGAAGAAATCATAGGTACAAAAATTGCGAACAATGAGCTCAGATATATGCCATTTGGGGACTTGGAAGGTGAGGAGGAACAACTCGATGAGGTACCTTAAGTGCCACAACTGAATCAGTGATGCCGGGTTCCCCGAGACAACGTGCATGTACCACCCCCTTCTCCACCACCTCACCACAAGCAGCACAACACTAGATTTTTCCCAATGAAAGTTATGCTAGTGAAATAGTCCCCCCTCATATTTGGGTGGGAAACTTTCAAATTACCAATGTGATGCTCACTTTGCTAGAGCAACGAGGCTTTTTCACCGATGCACCATGTCAAAATGCCTATAAACATTTGAAGGGATTTGTGGATACGTGTTGGGGGAACAGGAAAACTAATGTTTTCGAGGATGCTTTGAGGCTAAGGCTTTTTCCTTTCTATCTACGGGGTAAAGCTTTATATTGGTTGTAACGTTTACTAAATCATTCAATACATACTTGGGATGAGTTGGCGAATACGTTTACTGCTAAGTTTTCTCTCCCGGACATATGACTACTCTTAGGGATGAAATATTGGCTTTCAAGCAAGAGCCAAATGAAACTTTGCATGTGATTTGGGAGAGGTATCGGATAATGGTGAATGAGTGCCCGAAAAATGATATGACCGGCAATATGATCCAGAAAACTTTCTACCATTGTATCAATACTACGAACCAATGTATGGTAAATCAATTGGCCGGTGGAAACTTTATGAAAACACCTTATGCAGAGGTATGTTAGATTCTTCATGAGATGGTGGAAACATTGTCGGCGAGGAAATCCCGAGCTAATGTTCCACAAGGTGATCCCAACATGATGCACCTCCACAATGATTTGCAAAACCATGGGCAAACCATTGCCGAATTAACAACAACCATGACTCAACTATCAAAGGCCCAACTTAATCAAGTGCAATCTCCTAAGCAAGTGCATGCTATGGGTGGAGTAAATGTATTTGTGAACAAGAAGAGGACCAAGGGTCCCCAAATGCACACCCGATTGGAGAATTATTTGCAAGATGATGGTGATATTGA
Source organism: Nicotiana otophora (assembly GCA_000715115.1). Classification (NCBI taxonomy): domain Eukaryota; kingdom Viridiplantae; phylum Streptophyta; class Magnoliopsida; order Solanales; family Solanaceae; genus Nicotiana; species Nicotiana otophora. Next base: position 85,993 of record AWOL01S0014557.1, read on the forward strand.
TCAAGATGATTCTTATCATGAGAAATAAGAGGAAGTTCAATATGTGAACAATTTTCAAGGGCAAAGAAACAACTTCCACGGCTCAAATCAACAATAATGGAAACCACAAAATATCCAAGGCAATTAGAGTTCTAACAATCAAGGAAATTGGCATAATAACAACAATCAAGGAAATTGGAGTGGAAAAAATCAAGGATATTTGGGAGGTAACAATCAAGGTGGTTGGGGGAAGAAATCAAGGCAATCGGGGGTCCTTTACTTAGTCTTTGGTCAGTACACAGCCAGCAGGCCCCAATCAGCAGCAACGGAGTCGTTTCAGGACCAATTAGGGCAACAGGGGTTCCTGCCAGTAGGGTCAGCCTGGAGGGAGATTCTAGTAGCAGCGGAGGCCCCCATGCATTAGTTGTGGGAAGATACATTTTGGGGCTTGCTTCATGGACAAGCCCATATGCTACGGGTGCGGTATCAGTGGTCACATTCAGAGGGATAGTCGTTCGTCCCGCCAGAGTGTGGGCAGGGGAGCCATCCGGTTATGCAGCCACTACATTTGCATCACCTTCTCTAGTTCGAGGCACTCCAGCACCCGCAGAGCATGGTGCAGTTAGGGGTCGTGCACAAAGTTTGGGAGGACCCAACTATTTCTATGTTATGAGGGGTCACCACAGTTGTGAGGCTTCTCCAGATGTTGTCACATGCATATTGACTTTCCAATATCATGATGTGTATGCTCTTATTGATCCCGGTTCCACTTTGTCATATGTCACTCCCTATGTTGCTATGGAATTTGGGATAGAACCGGAACAACTTCATGAGCCGTTATCTGTATCTACTCCAGTTGGTGAGTCAATTGTGGCCGCGCGGGTTTATAGGGATTGTGTCATCACGATGTATGGTTGGGACATCATGGCTGATCTCATTGAATTAGGAATGGTCGATTCTGATGTTATAATGGGGAAGGATTGGCTTTATTCATGTTTTACCAAGCTTGATTGTCGAAATAGGACCGTTAGGTTTGAATTCCCAAATGAGCCAGTTATTGAATGGAATGGGGATGATATAGTGCCGAAGGGTAGGTTTATCTTAGAGCCATGAAGATGTTCAACAAAGGGTGTATTTACCATTTGGTTTGGGTTACAGACACCAATGTTGAGGTTCCTACACTTGAGTCTGTGCCAGTGGTGAATGAATTTCCGGAGGTCTTTCTTGATGGCCCATTGGGATCCCACCAGATAGAAAGATTGATTTAGGAATTTATTTGATGCCAGGCACACAGCTTATATCTATTCGACCCAACATAACGGCACCGGCATAATTTACGGAACTAACAGAGCAGTTGAAGGACTTGTTAGAGAAGGGTTTCATCCGACCGAGTGTGTCGCCTAGGGGTGCACGAGTTCTCTTTGTAAGGAAGAAAGATGGGTCACTGAGAATGTGTATTGACTATCCGCAATTCAACAAGGTCACAATTAAGAATAAATAACTACTGCCAAGGATAGATAACTTGTTTGACCACTTACAGGGTGCTAAGTATTTCTCCAAGATTGACCTAAGATCAGGGTACCACCAATTGAAGATCATGGAACATGATATTGTGAAACTTACTTTCCGAACCCGATATGGGCACTTCGAATTTCTGGTAATGTCTTTTGGCCAAACAAATGCCCCGCTAACTTTCATGGATCTTATGAATCGAGTCTTCAAGCCTTTTATTGACTCCTTTGTGATAGTGTTCATTGACGATATTCTTGTATATTCACGAAGTCGAGAGGACCATGCCAATCATCTCACGGTAGTTTTGCAGACTCTGTATTAGCACAAGTTGTATGTGAAGTTTTCGAAGTGTGAATTTTGGCTTGAATATGTCATATTCTTGGGTCATGTCGTCTCCAGAGAAGGAATTAAGGTTGATCCACAGAGGATCGCAGTTTTGAAGAATTGGCCGAGGATTATAACACCAATAGAGATTTGCAGATTCTTGGGTTTAGCTTGATATTACAGAAAGTTTGTGTAGGGGTTCTCTACTCTTGCCTCCCCATTGACTAAATTGGCGTAGAAGGTAGTTAAGTTCCAATGGTGCTTGTGAAAAGAGCTTCCAGGAGTTGAAATTAAGATTGACTACAACACCGGTGTTGACCCTACGAAAAGGTACATATGGGTTTGTTGTATATTGTGATGCTTCAAGAATCAGACTAGGGTATGAATTAATGCAACATGGCAAGGTGATCGCTTACACTTCTAGGCAGCTCAAAAATCATGAGAAGAACTATCCAACACATGACTTAGAGCTCGCGGTGGTGGTTTTTTCATTGAAGATTTGGCGTCATTATTTGTATGGGGTCCATGTTGATATATTCATAGACCATAAGAGCCTTCAATATATTTTCAAACATAAGGAATAGAATCTAAGGCGTAGAAGATGGCTTGAGTTACTCCGGGGAAGGCTAATGTCATGGCAGATGCTCTTAGCCAAATATCCATGGGTAGTTTGGCTCATTTAGAGACACATCAAAGGCTGTTAGCCAAGGAAGTTCACTGGTTGGCTAGTTTTGGAGTTTGCCTTGAGGAGTCTTGTGAAGGAGGAGAAATTGTGCAAAATATGGCTGAATCATCACTTGTTGTGGAACTCAAGGAGAAGAAGTACGACAATCCGTTGTTGGTAAAATTGAAGGAGGGAATTTACAAACATAAGACCAATGTTTTTTCTCTTAGCATGGACGATTGTATGCTAAGGTACCAAGGGCAATTATGTGTTCCTGATGTAGATGGTCTTTTGGAAAGAATCATGATCGAGGCTCACACTTCCAGGTATTCCGTGCTTCCAGGCTGTACAAAGATGTACCATGATCTTAAGGAAGTCTACTAGTGGAACAATATGAAGAGGAATTTAGCAGACTTTGTGGAAAGATGTCCACATTGTCAATAAGTAAAGGCCGAACATCAAAAGTCTGATGGGTTGGCACAGAACATAGAAATTCAGATGTGGAAATGGGAGATGATCAATAAGGAATTTGTGGTGGGACTACCTCGGACGCCTCAAAAGTTCGACTAGATTTCGGTGATTGTGGACCGATTCAAAACATTAGCACACTTCTTGTTAAGGCTACCGATACTGCAAAACATTATGCTCAGTTGAATATGAAGGAAATAGTCAGGTTGCATGGCACTCTAGTTTCTATTATCTCCGATCGAAGGGCACATTCCACAGCTAGCTTTTGGAGGAAATTTCATCAAGATTTGGGTACTCAAGTGAATCTTAGTACAACTTTCCATCCGTAGACCGATGGGCATGCAGAGCGGACCATTCAGACGTTTGAGGGTATGTTGTGCGCTTGTGTTCTTGACTTTAAGGGTAACTGGGATGATCACATTCATAGAATTTGCCTACAACAACAATTATCATGATAGCATTCAGATGGAGCCGTTGGAGGCTTTATATAGTAGGAGATGTAGATATCCTATTGGTAGTTCGAGATTGGTGAAGCGGAGATGATTAGGCCCGAACCCGTGCATCAAGCTATGGAGAAGGTTAAGATCATTAAGGAATGGTTGAAAACTGTCCAAAGCCATTAGAAGTCCTATCGGGATGTACGTCGTAGGGAATTGGTATTCCAAGAGGATGATTGGGTATTCTTGAAGGTTTCCCCTATAAATGGTGTAATGCGATTTGGTAAGATAGGAAAATAGAGTTCGATATTTGTCTAACCATACAGAATTATTCAGAGGAGTGGTCAGGTGGCTTACGGGCTAGAACTACCTCTAGAGATGTCTTTAGTGCACCCGGTGTTTCATGTATCCATGATGAAGAAGGTGGTTAGAGATCTGTCGCTTATTGTTCTAGTGGAGACTATAGAGTTTAATGAGGAATTGACTTATGAAGAGATTCTAGTAACCATTCTTGATAGGCAAATCGGAATGCTGAGAAACAAATAGATTGCCTTCGTGAAAGTGTTATGGTGAAAGCAATAGGTTGAAGAGGCCACCTGGGAAGCCGAGGAAGAGATGAAGAAGAGGTATCCTTATTTGTTTGAGTAGATATGTAGTTGTGTCCATGAAAAATGCTATAAGATAACTTTCTACAAATTATGTTTCCCCTGTACAACTTATGTTAAGGATACTCTTTTTCTAATGTAATGTTTATGGCGTTGTTGCCGGTGTTGTTTCCATGTTATTTTACATCGTTGTGTTGTGGTTATGCATTTAGGACTAGTTCTGGGATTCTCTAGCAGGTGGATAGGCCTAATAACAAGGGAGATTCTTGCAAAAATTTTGGAAATTGAGGGAGTTAGGAAAGAATTTGGAACTGCTGGCGTGACAAGTAACAGTGGGGCTCACATTGGATGCTAATTGTGGATTTTGACCTCTTCCGAGGACGAATGACTCTAAGCGGGGAAGGATGTGAGGCCCCATAAAATTTCACCTAAAACCTTGGATTTGGAGGAGTTGAATAAAAAATTGTTGCATAACAGGGCATTTATACGATCCATTATGCGGTCGCAGAATTTCTCTGCGGACCGCAGATCTGCAGCGGAGTGAAGCAGAGAAATGGGTCAATTTTGGAGGTTGTTTTGCGGTCAACTATACGACTGCATAATCGTTTCATGGGCCGCACATCCATCGCAGAACCAACATGATGATTTTCGGAGGGAGATTCTGCGGTCCATTCTGCGGCAGCATAATTGATATGCGGGCCGCAGGCTGGACCAGAGCATGCATGTACCATAATTGATATGCCGCCTCATAATCTTGAGTATTATTTATGCATTCATGTACCATCAAGGTTTGTGGGAAGTTTATTGAGCTCAAATGGGTAAACATTGGGTTGAGGGATTAAGGAATCTACCATAGGAGAACCTTGAAACCTTAATGCACACCTAGTGCTTGATAAAATGCTCAAATGAGGGTTCAAATTTATCTTGAAACCTTAATGCACACCTAGTGCTTGATAAAATGCTCAAATGAGGGTTCAAATTTATCTTGAAACCTTAATGCACACCTAGTGCTTGATAAAATGCTCAAATGAGGGTTCAAATTTATCTTGAAACCTTAATGCACACCTAGTGCTTGATAAAATGCTCAAATGAGGGTTCAAATTTATCTTGAAACCTTAATGCACACCTAGTGCTTGATAAAATGCTCAAATGAGGGTTCAAATTTATCTTGAAACCTTAATGCACACCTAGTGCTTGATAAAATGCTCAAATGAGGGTTCAAATTTATCTTGAAACCTTAATGCACACCTAGTGCTTGATAAAATGCTCAAATGAGGGTTCAAATTTATCTTGAAACCTTAATGCACACCTAGTGCTTGATAAAATGCTCAAATGAGGGTTCAAATTTATCTTGAAACCTTAATGCACACCTAGTGCTTGATAAAATGCTCAAATGAGGGTTCAAATTTATCTTGAAACCTTAATGCACACCTAGTGCTTGATAAAATGCTCAAATGAGGGTTCAAATTTATCTTGAAACCTTAATGCACACCTAGTGCTTGATAAAATGCTCAAATGAGGGTTCAAATTTATCTTGAAACCTTAATGCACACCTAGTGCTTGATAAAATGCTCAAATGAGGGTTCAAATTTATCTTGAAACCTTAATGCACACCTAGTGCTTGATAAAATGCTCAAATGAGGGTTCAAATTTATCTTGAAACCTTAATGCACACCTAGTGCTTGATAAAATGCTCAAATGAGGGTTCAAATTTATCTTGAAACCTTAATGCACACCTAGTGCTTGATAAAATGCTCAAATGAGGGTTCAAATTTATCTTGAAACCTTAATGCACACCTAGTGCTTGATAAAATGCTCAAATGAGGGTTCAAATTTATCTTGAAACCTTAATGCACACCTAGTGCTTGATAAAATGCTCAAATGAGGGTTCAAATTTATCTTGAAACCTTAATGCACACCTAGTGCTTGATAAAATGCTCAAATGAGGGTTCAAATTTATCTTGAAACCTTAATGCACACCGAATATCTTCCTAATTAGGGTTCAAAATTGTCATGTTTCTAATAGATTGAAGTCACAAGTATTCCTGGATCATTATAGTAATGTAAGGAAGCACAAGCGAGGTATGTTGGCTAAACTCCTATTCCTGGATCACTTTTGTTATATTTATAATTAGATTAAAGTTCCTAGGATTTCCAAAACATTATAGTAATTTAAGGAAAGTTCAAAGTGAGGTATGTTGGCTGAACTACTCTCTTAGAATTGAATTCCATGATGTTCCCGTAAGTTTCAAGTATGGTTGGTTCGAGTTCCTTATTCTCATGTTCCAAGTTGTTCCCAATAAATTCAATCATCTTGAGTAAGCAAAGTGTCGAGAATTATATATTAAAATATTTTTTGAATGTTCCTATCACATTATGTTATCATTCGGGAATGTGTTCAAGAATGATATGTGTGCTATAATGTTATAGCTTTGAGTCATGTTTCACATGAAAGCTAGTATGCCAAACTGTGTGAGAAAATCTCAATATGCTTAAGACTCTTAATTTCTCATATGTGTGTCTAATGTCTAGATGGTAATGTCTTATTGTTGATAATCTATAAAGATGGTTGGAAGTGAAATAAGTGAATTGGGGATGCCCATATGTGGCTGTTCTAACTAATGCTATGCTTTGTAAGTAGTTTCAATGTGTTTTTCCTTCTTACATATTCTTGGGTGGAAATTGTGTATTGCCCATTTCTATACCCATACCCATAAATTGTTCCCTATACCCATACCCATAAATTTTCTATTGAAAGGGAAGATCTCTAGAACCCAACTTCCTCCAAGGTCTCTACATCATCCAACGTAAGTTCTAATGTTAATTCTAAGTTTATTGCAATTCATCAACACCTTAAGAATATGGGTAAACCATTCAAATCATTAGATATTCGATTGAGACAATGTTATTGAGAAAAGAAACACTAAAACTCGAATTCAAGATGATTGAACGTTCACCATCTGATTGATTATAGCATTGTATTAATGATTATAGACTATAAGTTCATGATATATGAGTTGATGGGTTTGATATAAAAGGATGAAAGGTTATAGGTTTGGATTGTTTTCTAGCACCCCGAAAAGTTTTGAAGTACTTAAGCGCTATTAAGAAAGTTGATGTGTGCTAATTATATTATTTTGTGTGCAGATGAGGACTATTAATATGATGGATATAAATTTGATATGATAATAAGTGTATGAGGCATATTATAAGTGATGCGGGTTCTAAGGAGAGCCCTAAGTCTAAGTCAAGTTGGAAATTACATGATAGACTAAAGTTCCAAATGAGTACGCACAAGACCAAACTTTGGACAAGCATATCTATATATATATAATGAGTTATGTAATGAACAACCTTTCAAATGAAAGAGATTTGAGTCTAGTTTCTAATGCCTCAAACCGTTTATTATTTGGACTCACATACAAGTGGTTATGACAAAATTACCAAAGGCTGGCAGAATGTGATTCTGCGACCGCAGAATGGTCGCAGAACTGACCGATTTAGCCCATTTCTGGGCACCTGTTTTGCAGTCCATTGTGCGGACCTCATACACGTTATGCAGTCCATTCTGCCACCGTAGATCTGAGTTCAGAGAGTTCATTTTCTTATTTTTATAACCCCGACCCCATTTTGATAAATCGCCTTTGGGGATCATTTTGAAGACAAAAACCTAATATTTTTAGAGAGAAGTGAGAGTTTCCTAGAGAGATAAATAAGCTCAAGTGTTTTGTTCATCAAGGTCTTATCCAAGCTTTTAAATCAATCAAGGAAATCTCACAAGATCTTCACTCAAGAGGTAAGGATCAAACCCTAGTCTTCAAATTCGAGTTTGGGGTAAAATATGGGTGATGGGGAGTATGATTCTTGGGTGTAAGAATATTATTTATACATGCATGTATTAATAAGGTTTGTGGAAAGGTTTTTGAGCTCAAATAAGTAAGGATTGGGTTGTGAAGTGAAATAAATCTTTTGGAAGAACCTTGTAACCAATTTCCACACCTAGTCTTTGATAAAATGCTCGAATGAGCTGAGACCAAGAATATCTTCCTAATTATGGTTCACTTTTGGTATGTTTCTAATTAGATTAAAGTTCCTAGGATTTCCGCAACATTGTAGTAATTTAATTAAAGTTCAAAGTGAGGTATGTTGGCTGAACTACTCTGTTAGAATTGAATTCCATGATGTTCCCGTAAGTGTCAAGTATGGTTGGTTCAAGTTCTTTATTCTCATGTTCCAAGTTGTTCCCAATAAATTCAATCAAAGTGTTGAGAATTATGTATTCTAAATGTGTTATGAATGTTCCTATCACATTATGTTATCCTTTGAGAATGTGTTCAAGAATGATATGTGTGTTAAAATGTTATGTCTTTGAGTCGTGTTTCACATGAAAGCTAGTATGCCAAACTATGTGAGAAAAACTCAATATGCTTAACACTTTTAATTTCTCATATGTGTATCTAAAGTTTTGATTGGAAATGTCTTATTGTTGATAATCTATAAAGATGGTTGGAAGTGAAATAAGCGATTTGTGGATGCCCATATGTGGCTATTTTAACTAATGTTATGCTTTGTAAGTAGTTTCAATGTATTTTGTCTTCTTACATATTCTTGGGTAGAAATTGTGTATTGCCCTTTTCTATACCCATACCCATAAATTGTTCCCTATACCCATACCCATAGATTTGCTATAGAAAGGGAAGACCTCGAGAACCCAACTTCCTCCAAGGTCTCTCCATCATCCAAGTATGTTTTAAAGTTGCTTCTAAGTATATTTCAATTCAACAACACCTTATTAATATGGGTAAACCATTCAAATCGTTAGGTATTCGATTGAGACATTGTTGTTGAGAAAACAAACCCTAGAACTCGAATTCAAGAGGTTTGAACATTCACCCTCTAATTGATTATAGCATTGGATTAATGATTATAAACTCTAAGTTAATGAGATATGAGTTGATGGGTTTGATAGAAAAGCATGAACGGTTATAGGTTTGGGTTGTTGTGTAGCACCCCAAAATATTTTGAAGTACTTAAGCGCTATTACGAAAGTTGATGTGTGCTAATTATATTATTTTGTGTGCAGACGAGGACTATTTATATGATGGATATATATCTGATAGGATAAATAGGTAGGAGTCATATTATAAGTGATGCGGGTTCTAAGGAGAGCCCTAAGTCTAAGTCAAGTTGGAATATACATGATAGACTAAAGTTCCAAATTATTACAAGACAATACTTTCGACAAGCATATCTACATATATATAAGGAGTTATGTGATGAAAAACTTTCAAATGAAAGACCTTCAAGTCTAGTTTCTAACACCTCAAACCGTTTGTTATTTGAACACCCCTACAAGAAGTTATGACAAAATTACCAAAGGCTGGTAGAATGTGATTATGCGACCAATTTTGCGACCGCAGAATGGTCGTAGAACTGACCGGTTTAGCCAAGTTCTGGGCACCAGTTTTGTGGTCCATTGTGTAGACCACATACCCGTTCTTCAATCCATTATGCGACCGTAGATCTGAGTTCGGACAGTTCATTTTCCTATTTTTATAAACTGACCCCATTTTGATAAATAGCCTTTGGGGCTCATTTTGAAGACAAAAACCTGATATTTTTAGAGAGAAGTGAGAGTTTTTTAGAGAGAGAAAGAAGCTCAAGTGCTTTGTTCATCAAGATCTTGTCCAAGCTTTAAAATCCAACAAGGTAATCTAACAAGATCTTCACTCAAGAGGTAAGGACCAAACCCTAGTCTTCAATTTCGAGTTTGGGGTAAAAGATGGGTGATGGAGAGTATGTTTCTTGGGTGTAAGAGTATTATTTTATACATGCACGTACTAATAAGGTTTCTGGGAAGATTGTTGAGATCAAATAAGTAAGGATTGGGTTGTGAATTAAAATAAATCTTGTGAAAGAACCTTGTAACCAATTTCCACACCTAGTGTTTGATAAAATGCCCAAATGAGCTGAAACCAAGAATGTCTTCCTAATTATTGTTCACTTTTATTATGTTTCTAATTAGATTGAAGTTCCTAGGATTTTCGGCACATTGTAGTAATTTAAGGAAAGTTCAAAGCGAGGTACGTTGGCTAAACTACTCTCTTAGAATTTAATTCCATGATGTTCCCATAAGTTTCAAGTATGGTTGGTTCATGTTCTTTATTCTCAAGTTCCGAGTTGTTCCCAATAAATTCAATCATCCTGAGTAAGAAAAGTGTTCTGAATGTTCCTATCACATTATGTTATATTTCGGGAATGTGTTCAAGAATGATATGTGTGTTGAAATGTTATGGCTTTGAGTCGTGTTTCAAATGAAAGCAAGTATGCCAAACTGTGTCAGAAAAACTCAATATGCTTAAAACTATTAATTGCTCATATGTGTATCTAAAGTCTTGATTGGAAATGTCTTATTGTTGATAATCTATCAAGATGGTTGGAAGTGAAATAAGCGAATTGAGGATGCCCATATGTGGCTGTATTAACTAATGTTATGATTTGTAAGTAGTTTGAATGTGTTTTGTCTTCTTACATATTCTTGGGTGGAAATTATGTATTGCCATTTTCTATACCCATACCCATAAATTGTTCCCAATACCCATACCCATAAATTTTCTATAAAAAGGGAAGATCTCGAGAACCCAACTTCCTCCAAGGTGTGTCCATCATCCATGGTAAGTTCTAATGTTGATTCTAAGTTTATTTCAATTCACCAACACCTTATTAATATGCGTAAACCATTCATATAATTAGGTATTCGATTGAGACATTGTTGTTGAGAAAAAAAACCCTAGAACTTGAATTCAAGATGATTGAACATTCAACCTCTAATTGATTATAACATCGGATTAATTATTATAGACTCTAATTTCATGAGATATGAGTTGATGGATTTGATAGAAAAGCATGAACGGTTATAGGATTGGGTTGTTGTGTAGCACCACGGAAAATTTTGAAGTACTTAAGTGCAATTAAGAAAGTTGATGTGTGCTAATTATATTATTTTTTGTGCAAACGAGGACTATTAATATGATGGATATAAATTTGATATGATAAAAAGTGTATGAGACATATTTTAAGTGATGCGGGTTCTAAGGAGAGCCCTAAGTCTAAGTCAAGTTGGAAATTACATGATAGAC
>AWOL01S0014559.1:5039-15124 GCA_000715115.1 Nicotiana otophora
TTTTGGTTGTGAAAACCAAAGGGAATGATGACCTTGGGTTGTACCCAGTCTGAAACCAAGTGGATTTATTTTTTGTCCCATAATCCCTCACTATTATACATATCACGATACGACATAGCTGTAGGTTTTTTTTTCCATCTCGTTTTCTTTAACGAATACATCTCAACATATTCATCATCTTTTGACCCCCCTCTAATTTGTTTTGTTTTCTTTATTTGATTTTTATCCAACATACCTGAAATTCGCCCCTTAATAGTACTACTGTTACATCTCGCGTTTTCGTACGTTAAAAGTTTTGTCTTCAGTTAATTGACGTAGACTCGAGTATGAGATGATCTTGAGGTTAACGTATTAATGCTATTTATAACAAGCGGTAAGTAAGTGCCATAAAAGATAAAGGGTACACGAATTAAAAAAAATGAGTTTCATTGAAGGTTGTTGATTTGGGATGAAATACGGTCCGAGCTATAATACTCGATACTTATGGACTAGTACCACACAAGGTACCATATGACCGTGATAGTGTGATGTATAAAGTGTGTTCAAAATAAGTAGAATTTTAAGTAATTTGAGACACTTAATTATGCGGGTAATTGGCGGGTAGCGGGATACTACCTAATTGATTTTTGGATAAAGTTTAAATTCCCCAACAAGGGGATTACGTGGCAGCAAACCACTTTCCAAACAAGTGACTCTTAGTCATTTTTGGATTAAGTGGAAACCTAATTAATAATTCAAAGACACCTCATTCGTAATTTTTGAATAACAAGACTTGTAAGAGTAATTTGAATACAACACTTCATATTTGATAGACTTCATCAGAACCTTCGCAACACTTCATTCTGGGATTTTGAGTACAAGACATTTCAGTTCTAAAAATTCCAATACAAAACAATGTTACAATCAGAAGCCAATTCTTGTAAGTTTTCAACGTTATTTCTTGCAACCAAACAATTTCAACGAGAATTGTTAGAACCGTGGAAACGTAAAATTTTGCGGTTATAAAGGGATACGGTGAAACCTTTTCCAAGAACATCATACGGACTTTTCCCTAATACAGGTATGTTAATGCTAAGCTTTTCCTTCATTTTGGCATGATCTCGTAATTACACAAGTTTGATAACGAGGTATAAAGAAAAGATTCATGTCCCAGAATTTGCGTATATTTAATAAGGTAAATCGTTCAAACCATAACCTTTGTTTGATAAGGAGTTGGGGCTTAATCTTGAGCTTTAATTAGTTAAATACATATCCAATGATACTCTACTCATTTTATATTATTTGTGGCATCACGTGAAGTTGCATGTCGCCTAGGAAGTAACAAGTTCTTCGTGGTCTTAGTATGTGCATATTTGAGTAGTGAAAATCACTCGGGAAATTTTCATCAAAACAAGCAAGTTCAAGAATAAATAGTCAATATGGGTAACCTGAATAGTTTTTCCAAGGCCTCACATCATGTTGAACAAGTTCAAACGGTAACTTGGCATGATTTGTAGACTCATTTCCAGAAAGAGTTACACCTAGTCTTGTAAGTACAATATTTAATTTAGTATTTCCTTTTTCCAGTCAAGAGAGCAGAGAGTCTGTATATACAGTGTTACAGTACTTTCATTACCATTGAGCTATAATTGATGGGGAGGCCCTATTGGGCAACCTCTGATTAGATGGTAAGTTATATACCGAGCCTACTGTGGCCGAGATCCTGTGAGCGAGCCCTGTTGGTCGAGATACAGAGGCTAGTATGGCCAAGTGCCTATGAGCGAGCCTACTACGGTAGAGCAGTTATATTTATATATACCAAGCCTTATAGGGCCGGACAACTATTGTACTTACTATATTGAGAGAGTTGAGTTAGTATAAGCAGGTAAGCATATGTTCAGATTATCAGTTCAGTTTTGGCTTTCCTTATATTGCCTTATATACTCGGTACATTAATTCGTACTGACGTCCCTTTCTGGGGGAGCTGCATTTCATGTGTGCAGGTTCAGACAGACAAACGGGTAGACCTCCTCAGTAGGTGTTGCCCGAGTTTAGCTTTATCGGTGAGCTCCCCGTCCTTCGGATTTGCCGGGTCTAGAAGTTTTGTGTACATATTGTGTATATATGTAGATAGGTTATGGGTAGGTCGGGGCCCTATTCCGATCACAGTACATCTATCAGTAGAGGCTTGTAGACAAATCCTGTCAGTTAGTGCAGTATGTTGGGCTTGTAGGCCGTGTACGTATATTTTGTTGGCTTGTGAGTTGTAGTAATTATGATGGCCTTGATGGTCCTGCTTTATGTTGACATTTAGTCAGTGTTAGTCACTTTTCAGTTTTATATTTTGCTTTACAAATTGTCTTCCAATGTGGTCCCTAGCCAAAGTATGACATTATATGTCCATAATTCCTGAGTCGCAAGTTGGTATGCAAGGATAGATGAGGCACCGGGTGCCGGTCTCNATCTATCAGTAGAGGCTTGTAGACAAATCCTGTCAGTTAGTGCAGTATGTTGGGCTTGTAGGCCGTGTACGTATATTTTGTTGGCTTGTGAGTTGTAGTAATTATGATGGCCTTGATGGTCCTGCTTTATGTTGACATTTAGTCAGTGTTAGTCACTTTTCAGTTTTATATTTTGCTTTACAAATTGTCTTCCAATGTGGTCCCTAGCCAAAGTATGACATTATATGTCCATAATTCCTGAGTCGCAAGTTGGTATGCAAGGATAGATGAGGCACCGGGTGCCAGTCTCACCCCCAGGCTCGTGGCGTGAGAAAAGTGATATCAGAGCAGTTCTGTCCTGGGGAGTTTACAAGCCGTGTCTAGTAGGGTCTTGTTTATAGATGTGTCATGCACCACATTGTATAAGAAGGGGACTACAGGGCATTTAGGAGTTGGTTACCCTTCTTTCAAATCTAAATTGTGTTGTGGCACTGAGTTATAGGAAATTTGAGTTAAACTTACGTGTTGGCATTTGCATGCATAGATGGCGGTAACTAGGAAGACTACGGCTAGCTATAGGAGAGAAACCGCAGTAGGTGAGGGGACTAGCAGGGTACCCCTAATAGATGGGGCCAATCTGAGGCGCTGGGGGAGACCCCTACCCATCCATTACCGGCTCCTCTGCCACCTGAGGATATTCCTAGGGTGACCGCACATCCAGTTCCCCCTCCGCTTCCATCAGATTAGGACTTAAGGAGTACGGTGCATTTGTTGGCACAGTTGTTAGCTACCCAACAACAGGCTAGGGCATCTTCTAGTGCAGGACCTTCTAAGGGATCTGGGAGTTCAAGGGTCCAGGAGTTTATTACTTTGAGTCCCCCAGAGTTCACGGGGACAGATTAGAGGGAGGACCCGCAGGATTTCATAGATCATCTTCACAGGATCATTCGGGTTATGCATGCCACGGAGAAAGAGGTCATCGAGCTAGCTGCTTTTCGACTCCGAGATATAGCCATCCTTTGGTACGAGGGATGGGAAAGGTCCAGAGGACGTGATACAACTCCGACTATTTGGGATAATTTTTCAGATGCCTTCCTTGACCAGTACTTACCGTGAGAGATCTGACAGGCCCGAGTCAATCAGTTTCTAACACTCACCAGGGCAATATGAGTGTTCGAGCGTATAGTCTCCTATTTGATTCATTGGCCAGATATGCACCATCCATAGTTGCTACTATGCAGGAAAAAATATACAAGTTTATAGTAGGGTTGGCCCCGGAGTTGACCGAGGCATGTGCCACCGCTGCATTACAGGATAGTATGGATATCTCCCGAATTCAGGCATTTGGCCAGAATATAGAAAGGGGTAGGCGTCGGCAGTAAGGTACAGAGAGGACTGACTCTAGGCAGCGTAAGAGGATAAGATTTACCAGATCTCAGAAGTAGTCTCCGGGTAGTTACAGGCCCTAGTACTTCGAATGGCCACCTAGACCTCTTCCACCTCTATTACAGGGTTACAAGTATGATCGCATACTCAGTCAGGACTAGGTGAAAGCTCCCAGGTGGCAAGCTTGCAGTGATAGTGAGGTTTGGGGCGGACATGGCCATGTTCGCCGCGGTGTGCCATCTGTGGCAGAGGACACTTGGGCCAATGCCAAGCCGGTTCCGATGCTTATTATACATGTGGACGTCTTGGGCATATGATGTGAGATTTCCGAAATAGAGATTCTAGGGGTATGGCACAACCAGTGAATTCAGCAACAGGATCATCTATGTCCGTGCATCCTTCAGGGCGCGAGTCTCAGTCTTTGGTTTTTAGAGGTCAAGGCAAAGGTAGAGGTTTCAGTTCAGGTGGTAACCAGAATCATAGTTATACGTTAGCGGGTCGACAGGACCAGGAATACTCACAAGACTTTGTGAAAGGTATGTTGACCATTTGCTCTCATGATGCTTATACCTTGATAGACCCAGGATCTACCTTATCATGTATTACCCCATTTGTCGCGAGGAAGCTCTGTATAGTGCCTGAAATACTATGCGATCCTTTTGCGGTATCTACACCGGTCAGAGAAATAATTATTGCTAGACCGGTTTACCGAGGTTGTACTGTATTAGTTTGTGGTCGTCAGACCTCAGCCGACCTAGTTGAGCTAGAGATGTTGGATTTGGATGCTATCATGTGCATGGACTAGTTGGAAGCTTGCTATGCCACAGTTCACTGTCGAGCAAAGATAGCTAGATTTCATTTTTCGGGTGAGCCAGTCCTTGAGTGGGTAAGTAATACAGCGACACCCAGAGGTAGGTTTATTTCCTATTTGAAGGCAAGGAAAATGAACACAAAAGGGTGCATTTATCATATTGTGCGAATTAGAGATATAGATACTGAGACACCTACACTTCAGTCTATTCCAGTAGTAAAAGAGTACGTGGATGTATTTCCAGATGAACTTCCAGGTATTCCCCCAGA
The DNA here is from genome assembly GCA_000715115.1 of Nicotiana otophora. NCBI lineage: Eukaryota > Viridiplantae > Streptophyta > Magnoliopsida > Solanales > Solanaceae > Nicotiana > Nicotiana otophora. The sequence continues at coordinate 9,926 of AWOL01S0014559.1, forward strand.
GCGAGAGATTGATTTTGGCATCGATTTGCTTCCGGGAACTCAACCAATATCCATCCCTCCATATAGAATGGCACCTGCTGAATTGAAGGAGTTGAAGGAGGAGTTAAAGGATTTACTGGAGAAAGGTTTCATCAGGCCCAGTACTTCACCTTGGGGTGCGCCGGTATTGTTTGTGCGGAAGAAAGACGGCTCGCTGAGGATGTGTATTGATTATAGGCAACTGAGCAAGGTAACTATTAATAATAAGTATCCACTTCCAAGGATAGATGACTTGTTTGATCACTTGCAGGGAGCTAGGTGATTTGCAAAGATAGATTTAAGGTCAGGGTACCACCAGGTTAGAGTTCAGGAGAGAGATATCCCTAAGACAGCTTTCAGGACCCGATATGGACACTTCAAGTTTCTTGTCATGTCCTTCAGTTTGGCGAATGCACCTGTCATATTTATGGACTAGCTGAACAGCCTATTTCGGCCATATTTAGATCTGTTCGTGATAGTCTTTATTGATGATATTTTGGTTTATTCACATTTAGAGAATGAGCATGCGGACCACCTGCGAGAGGTTCTCCAAACCCTTCGTGATAGTAAATTATACGCTAAGTTTTCTAAATGTGAGTTCTGGTTAAAGTTTGTAGCATTCTTGGGGCACGTTGTATCCGATGGAGGTAAAAAGGTAGACACTCAGAAGATTGAGGCTGTGAAATCATGGCCTAGACCTACCACTCCAATAGAGGTTCGTAGCTTTCTAGGCTTAGAAGGTTTTTCTTCTCTTTCGGCACCATTAACGAAGTTGACGTAGAAAGATACTAAGTTTCAGTGGACGGATGCTTGCGAGCGGAGTTTCCAGGAGCTAAAAAACAGGTTGACTTCAGCGCCAGTTCTAGCACTTCCAGAGGGTCCAGATGTTTATGCCATGTATTGTGATGCCTTAGGTGTCGGGTTAGGATGTGTCCTGATGCAACATAGTAAAGTAATTGCGTAAGCTTCGAGGCAGTTAAGGAAGCATGAGCGGAATTATCCGACCCACAACCTCGCATTAGCTGCGGTTGTCCATGCACTTAAGATTTGGCGGCATTATTTATATGGTGTTCATGTTGATGTATTCACATATCATAAAAGACTGCAATATATCTTCAAGCAAAAAAAGTTGAATTTGTGACAGAGGCGATGGCTTGAGTTATTGAAAGATTACGATATTAATATTCACTACCATCCAGGAAAAGCTAATGTTGTAGCAGACGCCTTAAGTCGCAGATCTATGGGTAGCTTAGCACATGTAGAGGCCGAAAAAAACAAAGAACTAGAGAAATTCATCAATTGGCTTGTTTGGGGGTTCGGTTAGTAGACTCTGGCAATGGTGGGGTTGTACTCCAAAATACTGCAAAATCATCTCTCATAGATGAAGTAAAGGAGAAGCTGTACGAGGACCAAGAGTTGGTCGAGTTGAGAGAGTGAGTTCCGCAGTAGAAGAAGTCATTTTTAGAACTCAAGGGAGATGGGGTTCTCAGATACAGGGGACGTTTGTGCATTCCAGATGTAGCAGGGATACGAGATAGGATGATGTCAGAGGCACATTATTCGTGGTACTCCATTCACCCTGGGTCGACGAAGATGTATCATGACATTAAGGATGTGTATTGGTGGAACGATATGAAGAAGAACATTGCTGAGTATGTCAATTAATGCCCTAGTTGCCAGCAGGTGAAGATAGAGCACTAGAACCCCAAAGGGCTTATGCAGACTACAGAGATCCCGACATGGAAATGGGAGGTGATAAACATGGACTTCATCACGGGTTTACCTCCTTCTCATCGTACATTCGATTCCATATGGGTGATAGTCGATAGGCTCACAAAATCAGCTCATTTCCTACCGGTCAGATCTACATATACAGCACATGATTATGCAACGTTATATATTAAAGAGATAGTGAGACTACACAGAGTACCAGTATCTATTATATCTGATCGTGGGGCCCAGTTTATAGCATATCTTTTGAGGTCATTTCAGAGAGGTCTAGGATCTTAGGTGTATCTCAGCACAACTTTTCATCCACAAACTGATGGGCAAGCCGAGCGCACAATTTAGACGCTCGAGGATATGTTACGAGCATATGTGTTGGATTTTAAAAGAAGTTGGGATGAACATCTACCTCTTATCGATTTTGCATATAATAACAGTTACTACTCCAGTATCCAGATGGCTCAGTACGAGGTTTTCTATGGGCGTAAGTGCAGATCTTCTATATGGTGGTTTAATGTTGGAGAATCTAGATTACACGGGCTGTACCTGGTTCAGCAGGCCATAGAAAAGGTAAAGCTTATTCGGGAGTGACTGTTGACAGCTCAGAGTCATTAAAAGTCATATTCTAACGTGCAGCGATGAGATGTAGAGTTTGGGGTTAATGACTGGGTATCCTTAAAGGTGTCACCTATGAAGGGTGTGATGAGGTTTGGCAAGAAAGGCAAACTTAGCCCACAGTATATTGGGCTATATAGGATCATTTAGAGGGTGGGACAAGTAGCTTATGAATTAGAATTTCCCTCGAAATTGAATTCTATTAATCCGATTTTTCACGTATCTATGTTACGGAAGTTCATTGGCAGTCCTACTCGAGTGGTGCCCACGGATGATGTACATATTACAGAGGACTTGTCATACGAGGAAATTTCGGTTGCCATCCTAGACCGATAAATCCGCAAGCTATGGAATAAGGAAATAGCCTCCGCGAAGGTTTTATGGAGGAGCAAGAATGTGGAAGAGATGACGTGGCGAGTGAAGGAAGAAATAAAGTCTAAATACCCCCACCTATTTCAAACTAAAGATATGGCTCGAGGTGGGATACCTTAGCACAACTTTATTAAGGCCAGTAGGTCATCAGGTAAGCTGTCATTTTTGACTCTCAGAATTCATAATGGATAATTATGTGAAGCCAAGCCTTGCTATTTATAGACAGTGGCCATATGTGGCATTTGTAGTATATTTTCTAGCTGTGTGCAGGGTGGTTTTAGTCTAGTGTACGGAGGAGACTCTGGCAAAATATTTCCCAAAGTATCTAAGAGTAGACATTCGAGGACGAATGTTTCTAAGGGGGGAAGGATGTTACATCTCGCAGTTTCGTACGTTAAAAGTTTCATCTTTAGTTAATGGACGTAGACTCGGGGATGAGATGATCTTGAGGTTAACGTATTTATGCTATTTATAACAAGCGGTAAGTAAGTGCCATTTGGGATGAGATATGGTCCGAGCTATAATACCCGATACTTATGGACTAGTAACATATAAGGTACCATATGATCGTGATAGTGTGATGTATAAAGTGTGTTAAAAATAAATAGAATTTTAAGTAATTTGAGACATTTCTTAATTATTCGTGTAATTGGTTAATCACCGGGTAGCGGGATACTACCTAATTGATTACTGAATAAAGATTAAATTCCCCAACAAGGGGATTATGTGGCAGCAAACAACTTTCCAAACAAGTGACTCTTAGTCATTTTGGATTAGGTGGAAACCTAATTAATATTTAAAAGAAACCTCATTCTTACATTTTTAATAACAAGACATGTAAGAGTAATTTGAATACAACACTTCATATTTGAAAGACTTCATCAGAACGTTAGCAACACTTCATTATAGGATTTGTAAGACATTTCAATTGTGAAAATTCCAATATAAAACAGTGTTACAATCAGAAGTGAATTCTTGTAAGTTTTCAATGTGACTTCTTGCAACCAAACAATTCCAACGAGAATTGTTAGAACCGTAGCAACGTAAAATTTTGCGGTTCTAAAGGAGTACGGTGCAACCTTTTCCAAGAACATCATATGGACTTTTCCCTAATACAAGTATGTTAAGGCTAAGCTTTTCCTTCATTTTGGCATGATCCCTTAATTACACAGGTTTGATAACGAGGTATAAAAAAACATTCATGTTCCGGAATTTGCGTATATTTAATAAGGTAAATCGTTCAAACCACAACTTTTGTTTGATAAGGAGCTGGGGCTTAATCTTGAGTTTGAATTAATAAAATACATATCCAATGATACTCTACTCCTTTTATATTATTTGTGGCATCATGCAAAGTTGCATGTCGCCTAGGAAGTAACAAGTTCTTGGAAGTCTTAGTATGTGCATATTTGAGTAGTGAAAATCACTCGGGAAATATTCATAAAAACGACCAAGTTCAAGAATAAATAGTCAATATGGGTAACATGAATATGTTTTCCAAGGCCTCGCATCATGTTGAACAAGTTCAAAGGGTAACTTGGCATGATTTGTAGACTCATTTCCAGAAAGAGTTACACCTGGTCTTGTAAGTACAATATTCAATTGAATATTTCCTTTTTCCAGTCAATAGATCAGAGAGTCTATATATACAGTATTACTGTATTTTCATTACCATCGAGCTATAATCGATAGGCAGGCCCCTATTGGGCAACCTCTGATCAGATGGTAAGTTATATACCGAGCCTACTGTGGCCAAGCACCTGTGATTGAGCCCAGTTTGTCGAGATACAAAGCCTAGTATGGCCGAGCGCCTCTGAGCGAGCCTACTATGGCAGAGCTGTTATATATATATACCGAGCCTTATAGGGCCGAACAACTATTTTACTTACTATATTGAGAGAGTTGAGTCAGTATCAACAGGTAAGCATATGTTCAGATTATCAGTTCAGTTTCAGATTTTTGTATATTGCCTTACATACTCGGTACACTATTTCGTACTGACGTCCCTTTCTGGGGGCACTGCATTTCATGCATGCAGGTTCAGATAGATAGACGGGTAGACCTCCTCATTAGGTGTTGCCCGAGTTCAGCTTTATCGGTAAGCTCCCCGTCCTTCGGAGTTGCCGGGTCTAGAAGTTTTGTTTACATCTTGTGTATATATGTAGATAGGTTATGGGTAGGTCGAGGCCCTATTCCGATCATAGTACATCTATCAGTAGAGGCTTGTAGACATATCCTGTTAGTTGGTGCAGTATGTTAGGCTTGTAGGCCCTGTATGTATATTTTGTTGGTTTGTTAGTTGTAGTAATTATGACGGCCTTGCCGGCCAAGCTTTATGTTGACATTTAGTCAGCATTAGTCTNTTTCATGCATGCAGGTTCAGATAGATAGACGGGTAGACCTCCTCATTAGGTGTTGCCCGAGTTCAGCTTTATCGGTAAGCTCCCCGTCCTTCGGAGTTGCCGGGTC
>AWOL01S0014560.1:0-13419 GCA_000715115.1 Nicotiana otophora
GGGGTTTAAGGGAGGATAGTGGCACATGTTAATAGATTCATATTTATTCAAGAATTGGTTTGTCAAGCAATAGTACAATAGTTATTTTATCCCTTCTAGAAATTGTTGATTTTTGGTCTTTCATTGGGTATTGAAGAAAATCAATTAATTTGAGTTGTACTTGCACAATAATGTCGTGATTTTTGGAGAAAAATGTTGGCATTATTTGTTGTTTATTTGTCCAATAGAATTGTCTCATGTTGTCTTATGTGGTGTCCTTGGACTTCATGAATAGTGTGTTTTTGAAGAGTAGAAAGAGAAAAAGGGAAAAACAAGAGTTAGATTTTGCATACACCTTGATTTGCATAGAGGAGACAAAAAGAAAACAAAGAAGAGAAGAATTATCTTCTGACTTCCCTTGAATAAATTTTTCCTGCCCTCAATGCTTCCCTAGCCAACGAAACAATGGAATGAAAAATTTGTGCCATGTACTTCCTTCATTTACTTCTGTTTTGTTTTCCTTGTGTTTCCTTTCTTTTATTTAAACTCTCCAAACATAAATGATAATTATATTGCATTTGTGATGCTTCATGTGCAGTCACATTAAGTTCATGCAATTATATTGTTATTTGTTATTTGGATCTACTTATAAAACAGACTAAGAGCCCGTTTGGTTTAGCTTATTATAAATAACTGATAAGTTTTAAGTGTTGAAAAACATTTTTAAATGTTAAAACTGATTCTATAAATAAGCAGATACATGTTTAGATAGAAATGCTGAAACTGCTAACAAGTTGTTGATGTGTTTTGGCAAAAAGGGTTGATAAGCTGTTCGTTTGTTAATAACTAAAATATTGTTAAATTTTTGGCACAATATATAAATTTCAAAGTATCTTTATAAAGAAAAAGGAGAACCGGTGAATATGGAATAGAGAGGAAGTTAGGAGTCGTTCTAGGATAGATATTTGAGAATAAAAAAAAATATTAAGGATAAACTAGTAAAATTCTTGGTCAAACTAGAAGTGCTTATAAGCTGAAAAACTATAAATTGGCAGGTGACAACTTATGGCTTTTGGCTGATTTTAGTTACTAGTCTTCGGGTACGCGCGTAGCGCGTGTACCCTATATTAATAAGTATATAACTTTTATGAATTACATAAATTTAATAATGTGTTTAAGTTATGAAAAAATGTATGCTCTGAAAATGATGAATGTCGATCCCATTTAGCTAGCTCAATTAAGGAAAATATTCTACCACATAGAAAGTCATCAGATGTCTTATTGTGATTTCTGAGGACTTCTTTGTGAATATCTTATGAACATTATTGCTATTGTGCGAGTTAATACTAAAAATAAAAGTATTGTAATCCAAAGAACCCGTAGATTTATAGAAACTTATAGAATAAATTTAAGGATTCATAGATGTTAAATTTTGATCCAAAGGTTACAATTTCAAATAACACAAATAAGAAATTGACTCAGTTTCAATTTGCTAGTATGTAGGTGCACAGTGCGTGTATATTCATATTAATGAGTATACAATTTTAAAAAATTACATAAATGTTACCTTATAGTATGTTTGTGTTATGAGATAAAAATTATATTAAAATCATGTTTCTGAAATGTTAAATGTTGCTCCTAAAGCTAGTTAAAGAAGAAAGAAATCTGAAGGTCAAACAACGAATAAAGGAAATATATTTTTTCTTTTTAAAATTAATTATAATCACAATCGACATAAAATGCAACTACAAATTATCAAGAACAAATTATATTTTGTTCAAAGTAAAAAAGAAACATTCCTTAAATTCATAATGTAAACAAAAAAGGTAAAATAGTGGTAAAATTCCTAACATAAATAAAAGAGGAAATACATTTTCAAGAAATTTGTTTAAATTTTTATTCACGTAAATAAATGAGGAAGTGTATTTTATTTCAGAGTAGTGTATATAATATTGTTGGTTTTTAAAATGCTGAGCCAACAGGACTTCGTGAGTTTTTGATTTGAATTAGATCATTTTTTCTTAATTATTTGAATTGAAAAGGATCATCTTTCCATAATTTTAACTCCAGATCTTCTAAAAATCTTTACTTGCGTATTAAACCATTCTCTTTTCAAATCATAATATAAGCTAAAATTTTAATGATTTTAAAGTCCTAAATATTAGGTCTTCCTACCTAATTCAATAAGGAAAGATTTGATGGCCAAAATTTTAGTTAATTTCAAGTAACTTAAATTACAGTTTTGTCAAATATAAAACTTATTTTTAAAGGGCAAAAAAGACGAATGACATTTCGCTAAGGGCCTTCGTGCTTTTAATATAACTAGTTTCTCGGCACGTACGTTTGCACGCGTATGCCAAGTCATGTCATACTCATGTGATTTAATGAATATAATATTATTAAAATAATATTTTGATATTTTCTTGAATGAATATGTATTTATATGTAAATATAGATAGATAATCTGTGAAAATAAATAAGAATAAAAGTATTAGAAGAATTATGGATCAAAATGATAAAGGGAAGAGTATAAATCAAATTTTGGAAATGTAGCTTTAGTAGCACAAGTTACTTTTATATAAGAGAATACTAAAATTGATATTTATATTGGCACCCAACAATAATCTAAAATTGATATTTATATTGGCACCCAACAATAATCTAAAATTGATATTTATATTGGCACCCAACAATAATATTTTTTTTTGAGAAATACCACGTTCGAAATATATATTATATATATATATATATATATATATATATACACTCCATCTGTTTCAATTTATGTGAACCTATTTGACTGGGAGTTTAAGAAAAGAGAGAAGACTTTTGAACTTGTGGTGTAAAATGAGACACATATTTTTTGTTTGGCTATAAATCATAGCATAAAGGTAAATTGTTTCCAAATATGAAAATGGGTCATTCTTTTTGGCACGGACTAAAAAGGAAATAGGTTCACATAAATTGAAATGAAGGGAGTATATATATATATATATATATATATATATTTGTAAAAAGTTATCCACACATGCAAGTAAATTGTTTATAGCACTGGGCTATCTTCACTTCTTTGGCTTTTTTTATCAGCTTACTTGGTATTAGTATGATTTTCTTATTCTCTACTTTTACGGTACATCTGCGTTTATTTTACTTTATTTCTCTACACGAAACTCATTCAAATTAGCAAAGATTGGACACTTAAAAGTTGAGAGGATATTATACGTTAACATGAGTCTTTATATACTCGCTAATTGTATATAAAAAGTGAGTCTTTGTCCAAAGTCCTAAATTTTTGGATCGGATAAAAATTTTGAGAGAGAAAAAATACACTTTTCACACAAGTTTTTTCGTTCTATTATTTCTTACTTATCTGCTATCTCCAATCTTTACTTTGTAATGTAGGGGATGTTTGTTTAGGCAAGATGACTGTGAGGATGATCTGAAGAAGAAAAGCCAGATTATGGAAAAGCAGATATTTCATCTAAAGAACAAAATTGGTGATCTGATGAGAGATATTGATTTTGTTTTTTTAAAGCAAAATATACTACTAGGCAGGTTACCTAATAGCTAGTTTTATTAATAATAAAAGAAAACCACAAAGGAAAGGTGAGGCTATATGATCATCCCTATGCACCTCCAACGCCTCATGATGGCAAAGTCTCGCGAGGGCGAATGATCTCATAGCCATTTGGATACATTCCCAAAGGCATATGACGTATAGCAACAATCACTGAGCTAGACTTTACCTTACAATTCCTATTGAGGCATGAACAACCTCATCTACTAGCAAGCATGCAAGAAATAAGAACTTGAAAGAACTAAATACTCTATGATCACACAGAGTTTATAACACACTCTGTGATGATATTATATATGATAATGCTAAAAAAATGATAAAATAAAATAAGGTAGAAATAAGAACTTGCCCCTTCTTCAAACTTGTGAGTTCTTCAACTCGTAGCTCCTTGTCTACCTCTTCAACTATCTTCAACAATTCTTCAAACTTCATCATTTCTTCTTGGATCTATTGGACTTTGTGGATGTGGTAGGGGCAATCCCTTTTTGCTTTGCAACTCTCATTGGAAGTTGCCTAATGACAACCTCTTGTGTTACTTTGCCATCCCAACTATGTTGCCTCTCATGTGCTTTCTTCTTGCCTGCGATGGATTGAAACTGTTGCTGTCCAGTAGGAACAAACACGGCTGCACATGGGCTTAGTTTTGTCTTGCTTTGCACACTAGGTGATGGATGAGAAACCTGTTCATCCTTGTTTTACATGGCTACTGCCCCTTCCTTCGATTTACCACATGGTTTTGTTGACGATCCAGTTTCTTGAGTTTTTAACTCCTGGGAATCATCAACGTAATTTTCTTCATCCTCTTCAGCCTCTTCTACTTGGTCAGCCCAGGTTACGCTTAGACGTAAGTGCCTCCTCTAGCTCTTGTAACTTCTGGACATTTGTCTCATTGCTATCCTCCTTCCTAGTTCGATTTTAGAAGCAGAAGATATCATGGAAAAAGCCTCACGATTGTGTGTTGGGTGCACTGAATCTTCTGAAAAACTAATAGCATCATTGGAGGGGATATCATGATTAGAGGTGTTGAGTCAAACCTTATAAACAGTAGCATTATTAGCAGCACCATTGTAATGTTGGACTCAACCTTATAACTAATGCTGCTGTTTATAAGGTTAGACTCAATACCTTTAATCATGATATCCCCTCCAATGATGCTATTAGTTTTTCAAAAGATTCAGTGCACCCAACACACAATCGTGAGGCCTTTTCCATGATATCTTCTGCTTCTAAAAATTGATAGGAAAGAGGATAGCAATGAGACAAATATCCAGAATTTACAAGAGCTAGAGGAGGCTGTTATGTGTGAAAAGCAAGACAAAACTAAGCCCAAATGTAGCCGTATTTGTTCCTACTGGACAACAACAGTTTCAATCCATCGCAACAACAAGTTTGAAGAATTTTGAACATTCAGGTGAGATTTCTAAGGCTAATTTAATCTAAAAATCCTCTGGAAAGTTAGCTAGCACAACTGGAGTGGCTGCTAAATATAATTTGACACCTACAAATATACTCCAAGCTCTTGTTTCTCATGACATGGAGACTTCGAAAGCAGTTGATAATCCGGGCAAGGCAGGAGCTTTAGTGTCCGGATATAATTCTACTTAAGCTTTAGTGTTGATATGGGTCAAAGTTTCTATGAAGAAGGGAAAGAGGAAGAACTTCTAGATGCATGCTTTGACAGTGTAGCAATGGTTGGAGATCTTTCACCTAGACATGTCAGAAGTGGATCCAACAAAGGCAAGAAGAAGGCACATGAGAGGCAATATAGTTGGGATAGCAAAGTAACACAAGAGGTTGTCATTAGGCAACTTCCAATGAGAGTTGCAAAACAAAAAAGGGCTGCCCCTACCACATCCGCAAGGTCCAATAGATCCAAGAAGAAATGATGAAGTTTGAAGAATTGTTGAAGATAGTTGAAGAGGAAGACAAGGAGCTACAAGTTGAAGAACTCACAAGTTTGAAGAAGATGGGGCAAGATTCTTATTTTATTTTATTATTTTTTGAGCATTATCATATGTAATATCATCACAAAGTGTGTTATAAACTCTGATGATCATAGAGTATTTAGTTTTTTCAAGTTCTTATTTCTTGCATGCTTGCTAGTAAATAAGGTTGTTCACGCCTGAATAGGAATTGTAAGGTAAGGTCTAGCTCAGTGAGTGTTGTAAGGTAAGGTCTAGCTCAGTGAGTGTTGCTATACGTTCTATGCCTTTGGGAATGTATCCAAATGGCTATGAGATCATTCGCCCTCGTGAGACTTTGCCATCATGAGGCGTTGGAGGCGCATAGGGATGATCATATAGCCAAGGCAATAGAGGCAACAGTACTGTAGCTTTTGCCTCCCTTACTTGTACCTTTCCTTTGTGGTTTTCTTTTATTGTTAATAAAACTAGCTACTAGGCAACCTGCCCAGTAGTATATTTTGCTATAAAAAAACCAAAAATCAATCTCTCATTCAGATTACCAATTTTGTTCTTTAGATGAAATATCTGCTTTTCCATAGTCTGGCTTTTCTTATTCAGATCATCCTCACAATTGTCCTGCATAAACAAACATCCCCTGCATTTAGTGATATTCAAGCAAAACAAGTAAAAAAGCAAGAAACAAAAAACATATCAGCTCACATCACTGCTGATGTCTATAGTGACATCTGCTCCTGAAGACTGTGAATGCCCTGTGCATTCTTTTTCTTTCCCCACATAGTGGCATGCAGAAGATCCAGATGCAGTTTCCTGAAAACTACATTAATCAGAAGAGAGATTTTGCATTCTATATGCCACACTGCTACTTCCACTTTTTGATTCAATTTCCAGGTCAACGATAAAATGATCCATCAAATGATACCATTTTTCACAGTGTGGTCCTGTCAATTGAAAGGATTTAATCTCCAAAAAGAATTCAACTATCTAGCAAAAAATGGATCACTATCGTAGCTTAGTTGGATACAAAAGCTCGAAGCACAAAAAGATATGTCAAAAGAGAAAGGAAGACTTACAATTTGAGAGGAAGTATCTTCTGAAGATTGATGGTTCATGTCAGGGCATGCTTTTCTCTTTTCTGCCTCTATACACTCTTTGATTATGTCAGTGTTGGATTTCATCAGAAGTCAGTTGAAGGCTCCAGATTATCTGTAGAGAAAGCGAGAGTGGCTAGAAGTTAATTTTCAGAATTGCACTTGATGTGTTTGAGAAGCTATGAATGTAATATAAGGATAACAACAGAAAGAAAAGGAAAAAGAAAAAGAATATATTGAAGAAGAAATATCAGAAAACCTCTCCTTCATATTCCCAACTTTCCTTTTATTTACTGCTGTCTGTGAAATAGGTAGTTACCAACTCTAAATCTTATTGTACACCAGCGAGTCCTCTTTAATTTTCCTCTCTTCTTGCATTTGAAACTATGGGCTAGCAGGCATACACCCAAACGAACGATCGTTTTTGATTTTATATCTGAGCAAAAATAGCCAAGGAAATTTATGTTGTTCTTCAAGACTTTATTATCTGATTACTCTCCAGTTTATTGAATTTGTTACTGAGCCCTTCACTTGGTGGAGCTCTACCACTTCCATCCCATTTGCAGACACGGAGGAACTTACAGTAGCTACCCAACAAACTTGGACGAACAATGTCAATGTGTTCATAACACAATATCTATTCAAAAACAAATAAATAAAAATAACTTGAGCTTTCAGTTTGGAGTTAACAGAGTGGATACAATGTATATTTGTCATAAATACTTCTCGTCATATACTATCAAATGAAACACAGTTGTTCTATAGGTAATACTAAATTAGTTGAGGTTTCAAAAACAGAAATTAGAGATTGTTGAATTTACTTGAAGAAAAAGAAGACAACCTCCAACCTAAGTTGCTCTGACATGGTAGTTTAGGTGCCGCACCCGTGTCGACACGACACTAGTATGGGTGTGGGTATGGGATCCGTACCGGATTTGGTCAAACAATTTTGGGTACTTTGGCCACGACGGACAGAAAAATTCGAGAGGAGATACAATTTGATTCCCAAAATAAGAACCAAAAATAGGGTAAATTTGAAGAAAATAGCATACCTTATCTAGGAAATCAATTCTTTACTTATCTGCAACTTGAGAATAAAAATGAAATCTACACTTTACAAGCTACATGTAAGTATTTCACAAAATTTCTCATAATTTAGAGATATTTTAATTTTTTTGAATTATTTTTAGTCGGATCCCCGTACCCGTATCCTTTCTAGGACCCGTATCCCTGAATCTTAGAATTTACATCTCGAAAGATCCAACCTCTAGATCCGCATCCGTGTCAGACACCTGCACCCGTGTCCGAGCAACTTAGCCTGCAACATATGCCACGTTTTCCTTCTTTCTCTTCTCCAACCACTGAAATACATCTTTCTCTACAGCTGCCCCCCAAGCAAATTCCTTCACTTTTGTCTTGGAGATAATAAAGGTACCATTAATCAACATTACCGTTTGAGCTTGGGAAGAGAAAGGTACCAAACATGTACAACAAGAATGCCCTGACAAAATCTGCATTGGTAATCCCAAAATCAACGCAACATCCAGGAGAGTTATGGTTATTTCACTCCGAGGAAGTACAAAAGCACGCTTGTCGTAGTCTCATATCACGACCTAGCCTAGGGCCGCGACGGATAACCAACACTAAGTGCCGATCATCACTAAACTTGTTGATAATCTACTAATCATGAATATAAACAGATGAACTGAACAAGCATAAGCATAGTTGATAAGAACTGTACAATCTGGAAAGCTGACAAGGCTAACACAAACTGACATATAAAAACATACTAACTGCACAAGTGCATATCTACCGGTTTCTAGGAGTGCTGAACTGAACAAGTACGGGACGAATTAGGGCCCCGTCATACCCAAACTAGCTGACTGTACACATACCAAAAGATAAGTAACTCCGGGAGTAAGCGGAGTGACTCCAACGGCTGGTGGATGTCCTGCTGATGTGGCTCAAACGCTAAATGTGGCTCAAACGCTAATCTTTCTATACCTGCGCGACATGAAACACAGCGCCCCGGAAGGGATGTTAGTACGATATGTACAAAGTATGTCGGGTGGAAAGCATATGTAAAGCATACTAAAGTATGACTGTAAGATGGAAATCTGAATATAAGCTGAAAGCTAAACAATAGTTTGAACTAGCAACTGATCTGGAACTGAATCGAAGTTTAAGCTGAAACTGTGCTAAAACTGAACAACTATCTGAACTGGTACATGTCTAGTGTTATGGGCTATATCCCCCAATCAGGTAACTGTAAAACTGAACTAGCCTCATGTATAGTCATGTAATGTAAACTGTAGCTATATACGCGTACATAACATGCCTGACTGGCGTAATGGGCTATACCTCCCCAAGCAGGTAAATATATAATCAATAAGCCCGGCTGGTGTTATGGGCTATATCCCCCAATCAGGTAACTGTAAAACTGAACTAGCCTCATGTATAGTCATGTAATGTAAACTGTAGCTATATACGCGTACATAACATGCCTGACTGGCGTAATGGGCTATACCCCCCCAAACAGGTAAATATATAATCAATAAGCCCGACTGGTGTTATGGGCCATCTCCCCCCAACATATAATCAATAGGCCTCGATGGCGTTATGGGCTATATCCCCCAGTATAATCAATTTAAGCATGTATGAGGCATAACACATGTGGCAACATCATATGGACTCAAGAGATCATGAAGGAAACCATAAACGGAATAACAAACGTAATATGACGCTCGTTGTCCATAAGTTGGACGGAGGAGCCTATCCCCACTTTAGGGTGAAACTGAGTATGTACATGAGATACTAAGGCTAATTAACTCGTTAGGATTCCTCTAGAATCAATTTAGAACCAAGAAACTCAAAATTTGTCCAACTCTTCGAATTTTCAAAAATTTCGGCAGAGTTACAGCAAGCACCACAATATACACGGGAATGGATACCTGAGGAAAATCTTTCCTCTTTAGTGCAAAAAAACTAATAGCTAAACATATCATTAGATGGTGTTACTCCCTACATTTACCTTTAAAAGAGTAAGAATCAAGTTTAATTTCAATTCCATATTACACAAAAACTAACTTTTGTTTGGTCTAACAATTTTATTAATGCGAAAGTATGACACTTATAATTTCTTTCAGATAACGCATCTACATATTATATTGATATAGTGTTGATATTATGCATCTTGAGAACACTTGAAAAAGAATAAAATCGGAGAGATCAAAAAGATTTTTACCTTCTTGAAATAGTGTCAACCTCTTGAATTGTTCGAGCAAGGTTGAAGACAAAAAATAAAGTTTTTAAAAATGAATCCACCACCCAATAAAATCATAGCTCAAATATTGTTGCTTAGGAATCCACTTGAAGATGCCAATATGTATGCATATTACGATTTTGATGATTGTTTAGTATTGAAGATAAGTTAATTGCAGTTAATAGAAAATAAGTTTGTGAATCTGGTTGTGATAAAAGAGTATGAAGGTTGGTTGTGGAGTGAGTTGTTTTCTTTACAAGTAAGGTATTTAAATTATAGGCAAAATACATAAGTTACCCCATGAACTATGACCCAAATCCCTGTTACACACTTTCTGGGAACGAATATTACTTTACACACCCAACCTTTCCAAAGTGTATCTAAGACACACTACTTTGCCCACGTGGACAATGCATGTTTTTCCCAACGAATGAGTCGCGTGAACAGGAGAATTTTGTGTCAGATGTCAAATTTTTTTAGTTTTTTAATATTTTAAATTGAGTCATCTTCTTCCTTTTTTAAAATTCTGCCATGGCTACTCCTTGAGCTCCACCACCCGATCTCCTTTCTTCTCAAATAGACATACTACGATTTCTCATATCTCTTCTCGTTGATTAGTTTTTAGTTTTTTTTTTTCCAGATCTTTTGTCGAGAAATTTTGATTAGATTCAGCAGTTAGTTTTTTTGTAGCTCCGCCAAAAGCTTGCCTCAACCTTTTGCATAGAAGATCTTTTTTTGTTTGCAGAGAAGCTTAACTTGAGCTTTACCCATGGCGAAGTCGAATTTTCCGGAAGCAAGAATTTTCCGAAATTTTTTTCAACCATTAAAGCTTGATTCAATTTCAGCGGAAAAGATGGAGTTTTGGGTGTATTTTCTGGTGATTTTTGTTAGTTAATGGTGGCTTTGTTATTAAGTAAAAGGTGGAGGAAGAGGCTATGGTGTTTGATGGTGAAGAGAGGAGGAAGACAACCATGGTAGTTTAGATGGGGAAGATGATAGGTATATCTGTAATTTAATTATTTTATTTTTTAAATGACACGTGTCACTGTTTGATTGGTGCGTGATATTACACATATTTTGAAAAACTGGTTAAGAAAAAAGTAGTGTGTCTTAGATACACTTTGGAAAGGTTGGGTGTGTAAAGTAATATTCGTTCCCAGAAAGTGTGTAACAGGGATTTGGGCCATAGGTCAGGTGGCAACTTATGTATTTTGCCTTTAAATTATTTAAGAGGATATTTTGGTAATTTAACATTTGACTAAAGGGCTTCCTACTTTTAATATAATATATATGTAGATATTGATAAGCATTTTGGGTGTTTACCAAGCGTATTGATAAGCCAAAAGGTGCTTATAAGCCAGTTTGACCAGCTTACAAGCTTAGCCAAACATCCTCTAAAGCACTCAGGAGTTATTATCAATGTCAAATTTTGCATATTCTATTGCTCTATGGCTAAAGTTCCATATTCCTTTGTTGTTTATATTTCTATCCGGTGTAAATAATTGATTTGGTTGCAGGAAAATGAAACATTCATTGATGATGGAATTGCAATAGAGCCTTTTAATCTGGATAAAGAGAGAGAAGAAGGTTATTTTGATGCAGCAGGAAATTATGTTGAATATTTAAATGAAAATGAGATCAAGGTGCTAGTCTTTCATGAAGCATTTTCTATCCCCAGCCCCCAATCCTTGCATCATTTGCTGATCTAGTGAAGTGCGCAGGATGCATGGCTTGATAGTGTTGATACCGAGAAAAGATTTTCTGGGAAGAGTGCTATCAGGATATCAAATGAGGATGAGATTCAAGACCTTACTGCAGAAGAACTAGGAATGATGAAGAGGCGCATTGCTGATGTGCTCGAGCCCGGAGAAACAGTAAGTATTTCCACCTTGTGTTATCTAGTTTATTATTATTGTTGTTGTTGTTGTTGTTGCTGCTATTTTCTTGTTATTATTTTTCATTATTGTTAATGGATAAGTACTGTTGTGGCATTTGTTTGTGGATAATTCTTTTGTAGTCTTCACAATTTTTTTATTTTGTTTTTTTGAGATTGTAACATTTGTATATGTTAAAGAATAGTACATAGGTTGTACTGAAACCATATTTACATGAGAACCAAAAATAGAAGAAAACTGTTCTAAAATCCTAGCAGGAGCCTAGATTATCTATGATTGAAACAGTATCTTCAGTGTAAACCTGTTTACACCACAAACAAAACAGCCTAATACAATTCAGTTTGATCTTTTGTACTATGCTCTCACTTTATGTTTCCTAATAAACAGTCTTCACAAAATTTTATATGCTCCTCTTTATGTTTCTTCTGGTGGTTTGAATATGAACTGCATCTGTCTTTATCATATGTTTTTTTTGTGATAGGTAATGATTACATGTTGGTTGTTACCTTCTGTCTTTTGCTACAGTTGCTGCTTGCAATTCCAGTTTCTTCATTGTACAAGCAAAAATTCTTGGTGGCTTTTTGCTGCTTTTTTTAAAAGGGGATAGCAATGTAGAGGCTTCTTCCCTGGTTGATCTTTTAAAATTTAATTGTTATTTAAGGTTTTTTTTTTCTTGATTCTTGGTTGAACAGAAAAAAATGAGGCAAGGCAAGTTACTGAACGAGTTAGAACAGCACAAGGTGGATTTTATGGGGGTTATTCCCACGTTATTGAATTTAAGAGTCGTGCCCATGTTAGAATCATTACCAGAAACATGTAGGTTAAAACTTTATAATGACCGCAATGTAGTAATTGCCTTATTGGCTTTTTAAAGCTATGTTGCTAGGACTCGGATGCGGGTATCCGACATGGGTGTGGATCTAGAAGTCGGATTCTTCGTCACATAAATTTTAGGATTCGGGGGTATGGATCTGAATGCGGATACGGCCAATAAATATATATTACGATATAGAAAGTATAGATGTTTATTAATTAAAGTTATTAAACTGAAACTAATAAAATTTAAATCTTTAAAAGCTCTTAATATTTTATTCATAAGATATGTCATGGGCTGCTTTCCATCATCGACCCATGACCCCTTGGACGCGCCCCGTGGCGTCCCGGCAAGCCTCCCAACGCCTAGCGCCACGGTCGGCCCCGTGGTCTCGGCAGCGCTAAGTGACAAGCGTGTATGCACCTCAGTCGCCCCACCGATAATCAGTTCTAGCACCCAGTGACTGGCGAATGCCATCAGTGCTGCATGCACCGACAATTCCACGCGCACAAACCATCATGTTGCCAACAGTGCCGCACACACAGACAGTGCCCCGCGTGCAGACACAATGCCAAGCACCGGAGCCCAGCCGCTGGCAGATCCAAATAGTGTCGCGCGCGCCAATAACCATGTGTGCGCAGACCTTGATGCTCAAGACAAAGTTGCTGCCATCCGACTTGCTTCCATAGAAGACTAAGTCATTTTCATTGTAATTATAGAGTAGTTTTACTTCATTCATTTCCAGTGTGCTTCTACAACTTTCTTAGGTCAACTCATGTAACTTTAGTTTATTCTTTTTAGGCATTATTAAGGGGGATCAAAGCATTCAAACATTCAAGCATTCAAACAATTCTCTGTACTGGTGTCTCCCCCACCCCC
>AWOL01S0014560.1:16312-51018 GCA_000715115.1 Nicotiana otophora
TCATGTAACTTTGGTTTATTTTTTTTAAGCATTATTAAGGGGGACCAAAGCATTCAAACATTCAAGCATTCAAACAATTCTCTGTACTGGTGTCTCTCCCCCCCGACACCGCATTGCATCTTGTAATAGCTTTCATCATCATCAATACAATCATCAGCTTTCATCATCAGTTGCTCATTTTCCGCTGCTCAATTGCTCACGACATTGGTTTTCCCGTACGGCACTGACAATCTAGTCTAGCGTACGGCGAGGACCTCAGTTGGCGCATAGCAACCGCACTGACATCGGTTGCTTAGCCTTACGTCGCCCTTCCAAGGAACTTCAGGAAGGCGCCGCGTAACAGATATCTCGCGTTATAGCAAAGCATTCTCATACTTTATATATATACCCAAACATCAAATCAAATACCCAATTAATCTATACTTCTCGATCATAGATGTAGTCAAAGCACCCAACATAAGTTGGCCAAATCCGGTGTGGATCCTACAACCACACCTATGTTGTATCGCATGGGTGCGGCAGGGATTTTGAAGAGTCCGAGCAACTTAGTTTTCAACCAAAACTTTTGTACCAGTTAGAATAGCACGTCCTGTCGAAAATTTCGCATCCTACAGGAGCTATTTCATCACTAATTGCATCATGTTAGCACATTCACACTAGCAATTTTGCATCTGATAATTGGGTAATTCTTCTTGATTCCTCTGCAAATACTTTCTAAACACTCATTGCTACCCATGCAATAACAAGTAAATTTAGCATATTGTTTGCTGTAGTTGGTCAGTCAGTTACCTGCTTGTTTCCTGACACCTTTCCTGTCTCCAAGTTAATGACAAAATGCTATACATTAAGTCAGCATGCTTGGAAAAGTTGGCGCCGCACCATTTTATTCTACCCCCCATTTGGTCATCTACCCTTGTCAACCAGAATATTCCTCCAATGTAAGGTGGTAGTATCTGGTGCCTAAGCCTTTACCTAAGGTTTCTGGTGCCTGCAGGCAGAGGTGTGCCATCTGGAATGCTAGTCCATTGTCTTGTTGGCAGGCCACATTCTCTATTCTCTATAATAAACCTGTTAGATTCATCGGTTGCTTTGAAGGTACATGTTGTTATTCAATTTAAGGAAGACGATAGAAGATTTTGTTCGAGAGATTGTTTTATTTATTTGCTTGAAAGGTTAATATCTTAAAAAAAATCTGGTGTTTGACTGTTTGAGAACAACAGAAAACTCATCCCTTCTCTTTTACTTTCAAGATGCATAGCTCGTTTTTTTGTTCTTATACCATATCTGCACCTGGGGTATCAGCGCTGTGATCATTCATCTTGTTTTTGATAATTCCTTGAACTGTGGAATGTTTATGAAAGCAGGACGCTGAGATTGCTTTCTAGAAGCTGTTTTTTTTTAAAATTCATCTTTCAAACTAAATAAATCAGCTGCCTATTTGCATTTGCTTACACAGAATTTTTGCATCGCAACCAGTTCTGTCAACATTACTGTTAATTTTACACTATACAAGTTGGTCATTTGATTTTCATTCCTGTATTAATTGCTCATATAAATTTGGCAGGCTGTGTAAGATAATGATATCCACTTGTTATGTTTGAGTACTTCTATCAAGAATCTTTGTGCTATCAACTTGATATTCTTTATTGCTTTAGAACTCATGGACAGAACTTTGATTCTTTCAACAGGTTTTGCAAGCTTTAAGGAGATTGAAAGGTACCTCAAACAATAAAAAATGCAAAATGTCTGTAGAAACTAAGCAGCTATTTGATCAGCTAACGGAAGATGCTATGAAGCTGATGGAGAATGGAGACCACAGTAAGTGTTTGCGTTATAACTAAATTGCAAGGTAATCTTTGAATATACTAACAAGGGCTGTTTTAACTTATGTTTTAATCTATTTTCTGTTTCACAGATGTGTATGATGAAAAGCAAGAGAGTTTCCAGCGGGAAGCAGGTACTTGTCATTGTGTTGTTCCCTCCTCCTCCTCTGCATTTCCTTACCTTAATCATACTTTGGAAGTGGAAAATATATGTTGGAAGTCCTGTCTCATCCCCATTCCATTATTTTTGTGAGAATGTACGGGAGAAAAATCTGTTTATTAACAATGATACAATGAGCCCTGTATATAATACATATTCTACTCCTACTACGTATGGGACTAGGACATATTCACATAACTATCTAACACTCCCCCTCAAGGTGGTGCATACAAATCATATGTAACGAGCTTGTTACATATGTAACTAATACGAGGACTAGTGAGGGACCTGGTGAAAATATCTGCAAGCTGATCTTTCGACATACAAGGTCACTAGACTACCCCTGAGCAACACAACTAGGTGTTGGTTGCTGATAAACAGAAGTTGGCCAAAAGGTCGCTGAAAACATTTGAAAATAGTGACACTAAGCCGAATTCCACACTACAAAATAGGTTCTAAAATACCATCAGAAAACAGAAACTTTTCTGGAAATTATTGTTCACGCCAGGAAAACACTGTTTACACCGGAAAAGTGACCCGTTCACATTGGAAAAAATAAAGTTGTCCGAATTTGATATAATTTATATGGGTAGGCTCGAAATCACTGGACGAGCAAGTTGGTTTCAAGAAGTTTTGTCAAAAAGTGACTGGAATGGCTCACACGCGCCGGAAAAGTTACTGTAGCTCACCAGAACCCTAGTTCTGGCGGTTCTGGCGGCGTGTGAGGAATTTTCTGCCGGAGAGATTGATTGGGGTTTTGTCGCCTGATTTTTTTAGAACAAGATGGTAGTGTTGGTTTTCGCACAACACTTACCGATGAGGAGATAATGCAAATTAATCTTGAGTCGTCAACCGGAAAGACGCACGGTGACTGACTTTTCTGTTCCGATGGGACTGGAATTTCTGGGGTTTGGTCGCACAAGGGTTTCGGATCTGATGGTGGTACTGGTTATATGCACAATACCACTATAGCAGTGATTAACCTTGAAAACAAGGCGAAGTTGCTGGAAAATTGCACGACTACGAGATCTTTTTTCCCGGATGTCGCTGGAATGACACACAATGATAATTTTCTCACTGAAGCTCTAATACAATGTGAGAATGCACGGGAGAAAAATCTGTTTATTAACAATGATACAATGAGCCCTATATATAATACATATTCTACTCCTACTACGTATGAGACTAGCACATATTCACATAACTATCTAACACTTTTATTTTCCCTAGTCAAACTGGTTAAGCCCCCCCTTCCCCCGGCGAAGAGGGTGGAGGGATGAGGATGCAAAGAAAAAAAAAGGTATGCTAGATTTTCCCCCTGGTTGCTGGCATTGCCTTTTAGCTACTATAAGGATGATTTGGTGGCTGTAAATTTTATATTAAGTTTTTGAAGTAACAATTGATGCTTCACTTAGGTGCACTTACATTTCTCTTGAGCTGCATGAGTAAGGGCATTTCCTAATTTGCATTTTTATTGCTACAGAGGGGTACGAGAAGTTAGCTCAGGCAAGACAGGGTAAATCTATTGACTCGATGCAGCCTAAGCCCGATAATGTTCTCGATGAACATTTCCTTCCCAGTGGGTCAACTGCAACAGCAGGAGGACATTCTATGCATAATGCAGATGTGGCTTCGTCGAATTCATATAACTCAGCTAATAAGAGTGATGATGCATATGACATGTTTGGTGAAGACGATGAAAATATTCCAGCTAATCCTGCCTCTAATGGAGGTAATTTGATCCCTAAATACATTCAGAGTTCACATTATTGACAAATTTAGTCCATTATACTATCGTAAGATAAGATGACAAGTTTTTTTAGTTTTTTTTCCATTTCCACATATGTGACTCCTGCTCAATGTAAACTGTAGGTGATCAGCATGGCGATTATGTCTTTGATGAGTCCTCTGGGTATGTTTTCTACCTTTTAGCTCATTGCACTACCTTTTCCCTCCAGTGTGCAGATGTCATGGTAATTAAGAGATCAAACTGTATCACTTTGAAATTCGAGTATTGTAGGGATCACCGTTGTTTAATCAAAGAGCTATTCAACGTTGTAGTTAGGAAGAAGATCCCATTAAATCTATTTGAACTTGATTTTTTCCGGAGTTCACTAAATTCCAATAATGGCATAGTTTTTCCTTAGTTCCCCGTATACTGTGTCTACATTCTTTTCAAGTTAATATTGGCAGAAGTATTCCTTTTAGGTTCCCATTCCATTCGTCAGTTTCTGGCCACAAAACTCTTGTTTCAAAACATGTTAATATTTGTTATGGATGTTCATGGTAGTATGCATAGTTCTTTGCATGATATGGTATCCATCTTTGTTTTAGCAGTGGCAAGGACTACCAAAATAAGTAGGAGTTACCTGCTTGTCTAATCTTTCCTATTGACTTGATAAGAGCAGATAGAAGATATCAATAGCGATAAGAATGCTTCATGTTTTTCAATCTGTATTGGAACTTCAATTCCATTGTTTAAGAAACTGCCAAGTCTCGATAGTTGGAATGTGCCATTAATTACCATAGTGCATTTTTTGGTATTGTTCTCTCTCAAACTTAAACTTTTTTTTTCTTTTCTTCTTTTTGTCGACCAAATCCCTGTTACACACTTTCTGTGGGCGAAAATAATATTACACACTCAACCTTTTGAAAGTGTATCTAAGACACACCGCTTTTTTCTTGACTACTTTACCTAAATATGGGTAATGTCACGCACCAATAAGGTCGTGATCATTAACATAAATAAAAAAAAGAAAATATAAAATTACACATACACCCTCATCTTCTTCAATTCCATCTCTTCCACCTCAATCTCCTTCTCCATGGACCACCCAAAAAATCAGAACACACAATTCAACCCGAAAATTAGGAGCCCAAGTGATTTAATCCCTAGAAGAAATAAAAGCATCAAAAGCCAATAAGCCATGGCTCACACCACCATATCACCACCACAACAAGGCCATTCTTAAAAAAAAAGAAACGCAACAATGGCAAATGTAGATCGAAAATAGAAAAAGAACGGCCTTCTCTCTACAACTCCTTGGGTACCATATTTACTGAGGCTTATCTACATCAACAAAGATATAATCTGGCTATTTTCATTTATAGCTCTCTTCCAAAGTTTTGTTTGTCATCCCCACGGTTGCCGCCACCACCACCAATTTTCAGAATAAAAAATTCAGCCTCCTCTTCAACGTCAGAAGCTAAGAATTCTAAATCTGAGATAGATAACCGCAAAATTAAAGGAAAAAGAAGATGCACGCGATAGATGTAGCCGAAATTACTCACAAGAAAAAAAATCTATACTAATAGCAAAATTTGCGATGATGAAATGTTTTTGTTAAATGTGAATGAAATCAAACATATAAAAAAGGAGGCTAGAGAAGGAAAGAGATTGGAAGTCTGATATTAACGCAAAATATTTATTTAAGAGGAAATAAGAGGTTTTGAGAAAGAAAAAGAAGAGAAGGGATGGGGGAGGGGGGGTTGGCTGGCGGAAGAGAAAGACAGAGGAAGGGTGGGGAACATGAGGGATTTGCTGACACGTGGCATTAAATAAATAATTACAGTATTTATATTGGTAGACGTGCTTCTATCACGGTGTTGTACACATGCCGAGTCCTGGTCAAAGGAGGTGTGTATTAGACACTTTTAAAAGGTTAAGTGTGTAATATTATTTTCGCTCACAGAAAATGTGTAACAAGGATTTGGTTCATAGTTGAGGTGCCAACTTATGTATTTTGCCGTGCATTTTTTGGTATTGTTCTCTCTCAAACTTAAACTTTTTCTTTTCCTTTTTTCTTTTTGTCGACCAGTTATTACTACAGCAGCAGTTTGGGCCACTATTATGATCCATCATCTGGACTGTATTGTCATGCAGCATCAGGACAATGGTAATGACATTCAACTGTTTTAGCTGACAGGAAATCTGGATGCAATCTTTCTAATTTTGATTGGTCATCCACAATTTGTGAAGACAATACTAGCGTCTTCCTCAACTGTTTTGGCTTGATCAATGTAGGTACTCATATAATGATGAATCGGGCATATACGAAGAGGTGCCGCAAGGTACATCCAACGCAAGTTGAAAGGGGCCTAGATCTTGTACAGGACTGGTGGTAGTTTTGTTCGGCAGAGGTTAAGAAGTTGATATTTCCTGTTGGAAAACCTGAATAAGCTGTTGGCTCTGCTGCATGTGTCGAACTTACTGAATCTCAACCCTCTGTGAAACAGCAGTCTATAAACTGTGCTGATGTCAAAAATGCTTTTGTACTCTGCCCACTGTAACAGCAAATTTTCACATTTCCTTACAGTGAATTCATAGCATGTTATAGGTTTGTTTCTTGGATCTTGTGACAATCTCGTAGTTCTCTTGTTTTTTGTGACCGCAAGATGCTGCTAGTTTCCAGTACCTCTCATACGGTAAAGGTTCTCTAGTTTCTCCATTTCTGCTTACGAACGATTAGAGCATCTCGATATTTGGAAAGTCCTCGTCATGGCTTCATCAATATTTATATATTCCGTATGGCATTACAATTTTTAGTTATTGAGCAAATATTGCTGTATTTTCGACTCAGTTGCCTAAAATTAGTAGAACTGAACCTTTTTTTTTTTTTTTTTTTAAATTCTTACTATTTGAGGAGATTTCTTTTCACGGAAAAAATACTAGGGGATATTTCACACATGGTCACTCAACTTTTTTTTATTGCACCATATTTCCTTACAAAAAATAATACTTTTTGTTTTGTAAAATAATTTACTCAACTTTGCCTAACTGTCACAGAAAATTATTAAATAATTCTTTTTTGTAATAAAAAAATCATTCAACTTGGTTTATGCATTATATGAAATATATTTTCTTATTTTCTCCTAATGACTTTGTGATACATAAGTAAAATTGAGTGACTTTTCGGTTATGAAAAATAGTTAGTCATTTTTGTGGTACTTTGGTAAAGTTGAGTGTGTTTTTTGTTAAGATTATATAGTTTAAAGATCTTAATACAATAAAGTAAAAATTGAGTGATCATTTATGAAATTAAATATTTAAAAAATCAACGACTTTAGTGGTAAGAACATAAACAATAAAATAGCTAGTTTCCTTGTAATAGTTAAAGGTATTGTGCTATGATCATAGATGCAGGGTCTTATCTTACTCTTTAGTTGATCAAGCTTGGAATAGTATCAAGTTATCAAAAAGAACCAAGAATCTTGCGATCCATATGAATGCATTCTTTTTTAGGGAAAATTGAGCAATACCTACAAGACCCAAAAATATTATCCGCCTTGTCACGACCCAAAATCCATCTAGTCGTGATGGCATCTAACCCAACTCGCTAGGTAAGTCAAGTAACAGACAACACAACTCAAATGAGAATAATAAAAGTAAATGAGTAAAATAACTAAATTTCTATAAAATCTCCCAAGGATTGGTAGTACAAGTCATGAGCTTTTAAGACTTAGAATTTACAAAGCTAGTACGAAATAAATACATCATCTGTTCGAAATATACATAAACATATTTGCAAATCTAAAGCTACCAAGGACAAGTGACAGCTATAACCGGAACACATGTACATCTTCAATGCCATTTCCCGCCATACACAGCAACATTAGCTCCAAGATCCGCACGCAAGGTGCAGAAGTGTAGTATGAGTACAACCGACCCCATTCACTCAATAAGTAACAAATCTAACCTCAGGTTGAAAGCAATGACGAGCTCGGAAGACTGTCAGAGTCCAACGCCAATAGCCAATAACAACTCGTTTTTATATAATGAGAACAGTAAAGGTAAATGACTTAAGAGATATACGCTCAGCTCCTACACAGTTACGGAAAAGTAGGCATGCTTTTCAAGTAAAACAGTCAATTCCAAATTTCACCATTGAATAACAACTAAATGTGAGTTTATCAAAAAGAACTGTATTCCTAATTCACAACACCAGATAAGAGGTTCTATTTACCAATAAGAATGAGGAAAGTACATCTCTATGCCTACATGTCAATATACATATCAAGTCATCAATTATCATATACCATCTAGCATGAGGAATATACATCTCTATGCCTACATGTCAAATGTACATGTCAAGTCATTAATGTCACAATACCGTCTAGCATGAGGAAAATGCATCTCTATACCTACATGCCAAGTATGCATGTCAAATGAATGATTTCACGGTAATATCCTCAGGTACTCTCACCCTGAACATACTCGAACTGTCTGTCTCAAATACAACTTCATCACACGCACACAATCACTCAGCACTGTACGGGTGCCCGACATCAATGCCTCTCACTAAAGCATGTGTATGTATATCACTGTGCCTGCACTCATTGTTGGTATGTCAGACTCCGGAGGGGCGGATCCTACCCAAGCGCTAAGCAAAAGCCAATATGGCCTGCGCATGCAGCCCGATCCACAATGATAATAAAGCCACTAAGGTCTGCTGCGGTGTGTAGCCCGATCCACAATAATAATAATAATAATAATAATAATAATAATAATAATAATAATAATAATAATAATAATAATAATAATAATAATAATAATAATAATAATAATAATAATAATAATAATAATAATAATAATAATAATAATAATAATAATAATAATAATAATAATAATAATAATAATAATAATAATAATAATAATAATAATAATAATAATAATAATAATAATAATAATAATAATAATAATAATAATAATAATAATAATAATAATAATAATAATAATAATAATAATAATAATAATAATAATAATAATAATAATAATAATAATAATAATAATAATAATAATAATAATAATAATAATAATAATAATAATAATAATAATAATAATAATAATAATAATAATAATAATAATAATAATAATAATAATAATAATAATAATAATAATAATAATAATAATAATAATAATAATAATAATAATAATAATAATAATAATAATAATAATAATAATAATAATAATAATAATAATAATAATAATA
Organism: Nicotiana otophora; assembly: GCA_000715115.1. Classification (NCBI taxonomy): domain Eukaryota; kingdom Viridiplantae; phylum Streptophyta; class Magnoliopsida; order Solanales; family Solanaceae; genus Nicotiana; species Nicotiana otophora. Next base: position 25,285 of record AWOL01S0014560.1, read on the forward strand.
ATAATAATAATAATAATAATAATAATAATAATAATAATAATAATAATAATAATAATAATAATAATAATAATAATAATAATAATAATAATAATAATAATAATAATAATAATAATAATAATAATAATAATAATAATAATAATAATAATAATAATAATAATAATAATAATAATAATAATAATAATAATAATAATAATAATAAAGAAGCCAATATGGCCTGCTGCATCTTGCAACCCGATCTACAACAACACTCTCAACACGGCTCTAAGGACCACCTCAGTTATCAACCTCTCAAGTCTCAAGGGCTCACAATCTCATACCACTCAGCCCAACAACTCCACATATGAAAAAATAATGATAACATGCAATGTAACAATGAATGATGAATAGAGACTGAGATATGATATGCAAATAAAGAACCATGACTGAGTGCATAATTATAGTTAAATCAGATAACTTAAAACAACAAAAATAGCCTCATTAGGTCTCAATCGAATAAGCACATAGCCTAAACATGATTCCTAACATGAATCACAGCTCAAATAATCAAACAAGTAGGCAAAACATAGATATAATAGGATATGATAGCAGAACAAGTCTGGTACTAGTTTAAAAGTTAACTTGAATCATGATTTTCCCGGTGCACGCCGACACGTCCGTCACCTAGCATGTGCGTCACCTCAACACATCATAAATAACATGGTTCCCAAGGATAATTACCCTAAATTACAAGTTTAGAGATGTTACTTAACTCGATCAAGCCAAATCCAATATCGATCAAGCCAAACAACACTCTAGAAATGCCATCCCGTGCGAATCAACCTCTAAATGGCTCGAAACTAGGCAAAAGCAACTCAAAATCATCCAATAATGCCAAAGGAAACAAACCCAAACGATAAAGGTCGAATCTTTAATCAAAAGCTCAAAGTCAACCAAAAACTCAACCCCAGGACCGTATCTCGTAACCCGACAAAACTCACAAAATTCGATAACCTATTCAATTACGAGTCCAACCATACTAATTTCACTCAAATCCGGTTCCAAATTGATGTTCAAAACTCAATTATCCACTTTAGGAAAATCAAACAAAATTCCCCAATTTTTCCTCTTCAAATCTTTGATTTCGGTGTAATAATCTATGGAAAAATAAAATATATAATTAAAAAAAAGATAAAATTACTTACCCTCAAGAATTGGGTGTTTATCTCCTCCAAAATCGCCTTACTTGTGCTCCAAGAACTCAAAAAGTAAAGAAAATGAACTCAAAATCCCGAAATAAAAAGTTTTAATGCAATGCTAGTCATCCTTCTTCGCGATCGCGGTCACCAACCTTGCGACGTGATTCCAAAAATGTATTGCACAGTTTTTACTTTTCGCGATAGTAGCCTTTTCCCCGCGTTCGCGGTGAAAATTTTTTATTAATCCTTCTCAAACTCTTCCCAGATAGCCTGTAGTATATCAACCATAACTTTTGTACCGAGCTCCAAATGACAAACAGTTTAAGATTATGATACCTACAAACAAAGGGTTACAACTTTTATTTTTGGATTATCTCCAAATTTCTTATAGATTGCAAGATATAAGCTTCCAAAGTCAGCTTAGTGACAATAGAATTTCTTCTTCGCGAACACAAAGCTTCCTCCGCGAACGCTATTCACAGGTCCAAATTTTTCATTTTACTGTTCGCGATCGCGACCAATGCTCCACAATCGCGATGTACACCCTTGTAGCCAAAAATTAGCAGTTGCAAATAGCCTAAAAATAGTCCGAAACCACCTCGAAATTCACCCGAGCCCCTCAGAACCCCGCTCGAACATACTATCAAGTCTCAAAATATAACACGGGCCTATTCGAAGCCTCAAATCACACATAATAATATCATAACCACGAATCGTCGATCAAGATCAACCTCTTAAGTTCATAGAATTCAAACTTCCAATCAAGCGTCCGATTCAAGCCTAACCAATCCGGAATCTAACCAAACTTTGCACACAAGTCCCATATGATAAAACAAACATATTTCAACTTCTGAAACAACAATCCCAACCCAATAACATCGAAGTTAACTTCCGGTCAAACATATGAACTTTTCAAACCTTTAAATTGCCAACTTTCGCCAAATAGTTTCGAAACCTTATAGAAATATCCAAATTTAAATCCGGGCATATGTCCAAATTCAATATGACCATTCGGACCTAACAGAACAATCAAAACTCCGATCCGAGCTCAAATATACAAAATTCAAACTTGGTCAACTCTTCCAATGTAAAGCTTCCTAGTTAGGAATCCTTCTTCCAAATCAATGCGGAATCACTCAAAAACCAAAAACGACGATTACACGCAAGTCATAATATACCATATGAAGCTACTCAAGACCTCAAATAACCAAACGGGATGCAAATGCTCAAAATGACTGATCGGATCATTATACGCCTCTACCCATTAAGAATTCTATCCACTAATTATTGAAAATATGCCCTCAAGCCAATCACATAGAGATGTAATATGGATATTTTTGTAATAGATCTATCATTGTATATATGATTATAATAAAAGAAATCTTCATCAACTTGCTGTGTCTTGGTTATACAATTCAAAGACGGTGATGAAATCCTTGGGTTAGGGCAATGGATTTGAGGATTATGATAGAGATCATACTAACGAGACCTCGATTCTCCGAAAACCCTGATCTTAAATATCCCTAGTTATTATGGTTTATCGTGAAAGGGTATTGGTAAGCTGGCTAGACTGATACATTCTATGCACGCTCAATGGATAGGGTGGTTGATCTCATAACCACTTGTGTGTGTGACATTAATGCAAGAATATGGGTGCCCATTAGAGAATTAGTTCACTGGGTTGACCCATATGAGGAAACATTAATGGATGCCCTACTAGCTTGCCATTAAGGAAGTACTCATGTGGAGGTTGTGCAAGTGATCCTTATACCTGATATCACTATAGTATCTTATATGTACCAACCTATGGCTTGATTTACCTTAGACATATCATATAGAGATGCTAATTGGGTGTCTTGCAAGTAGGAAGTTGTATATTAAAGGTAATGAGTGGATCAAGATGGGATCGATTGCTCTTAGTATGGGGAGTACACATCCTATTTTATCTCGTGAGATTATGACTTGAGAATCTCTAGCCAGAGTTGGACAAATATAGAAAAGAGTTTCTAGGATCTTTTCATTAAGTCATACATCCATAGATCGCACACATAAAGATGGGAATTTGGGATTGACAACATCCATTCCTTTAGATCATCCGGGATGCACGACACGAGGGATTGAATTGCATGCTAACCTACCATATAAAGGATTCTGGTATCTCCACTATGTCCCAGGGCACTGAGGGTCTTGACCTGTTGCTAGAGGTAATTTAGATCATTGGACTGCCCCGATAAAAGAAAGAGTTCTTCTAATCAGTTAATCAACTAAATGGTTATTTGATTAATTGAAGTAAATAATTATGTCAAAAAGTTAACAAATTATTTGTATTGACTATTAGTCAAAATGTTGACCGGATATTTGTCCATGTCCAGCTTTACCGGGATCCCAAAGGGTCACACCATATAAGATTCAGTTGGATATTATCTAAAAGACTTGGAGAAGTTTTGAAAAATAATTTATTTGTCTAGCACCTAATTAATATTTCTTATGCACTTAGAATGAAAAAATGAACTTTGAAATATTTTAGAATATTTCATTGGCTACTTCTAGTGTAATTTCACAAGTGGACTTATTGATCCATTGAAATGGGCTAGATGAACCGGAAGAGGGGTTGGGGACGATGGTATTAATGTGTAAGTTGTTTTGTCTTTTTCTTTTTGTATTTTGTTGCAATGGTAAAAGATAGAAAAGTATAAAAAGAACAAATAATTATTTAGGGCATTGAAACAATTTAGTCAAATCTACACCGTTCAAATAAAGCTGTAGATTCTCATCTTTTACCTCTTCACGCGCTCCTTTTGCGTGCAACTTACTCGGTCAAAAGTAGTGTGTATTAGACACACTTATGAAAGGTTGAGTCTGCAAGATGATTTTCGTCGTCAGAAAGTGTGTAACATGGATTTGGTCTATAATTCAGGTGTCAACTTATGTATTTTGCCTTTAACTATTAGAGTAATTTTCTAAACCAATTTGGAAAGTTCATAAAAGTGACCACCGGGCCAACGTACCCGGATTTCGAAAATTTTCATAGATAAATATTAAAAATGACCTTACGAACTCAAATATATAATTTATACTCAATTCCATAATCAATTTCCTGGTCAAATTCCACTTTTACCAAACCCTAGATTTTTCAACATAATCCCATAATTTTCACAAATTCTATATTAAAATCTAACCATAAAGTATGTATTATACTCACATTAAGTAGAAATCACTTACCTTCAAATGCTCGGTGAAAATCCCTCTCCAAGAAGCTACAATGTCGGCCAATAAAAGTGAGAAATGAAGAAAAATATCCTAAGTCCCGATTTTGAAAACGGTTTCTGCCAAGTGATCCTTCTTCGCGATCGCTGAAAGCTCCTCGCGATCACGATTGCCACTGGTCCCTAAGCCTTTGCAAAGGTGAGCCTCCGTTCATGAACGCAAAGGGTAATGATATGCTGACCCCTATACCTAGTTCCTTCTATGCGAACGCGATGGCCACTGGTCCCTAAGCCTTTGCGAAAGCGACCAAACAGTCGCAAACGCGAAGCACACAAATACCTCTACCCCAAATCCTTCATCACGAATGCGAGACACCCTCCGCGTTTGCGAAGAAGGAAATAAGTACCAGCAAAATCTGCCAATTTGACTTAGCTCCGGGTGGTCCAAAACACACCCGAGCCACCCAGGACCCCGTCCAAATGCACCAACAAGTTCATAAACATAGTTTAGACCTTCTCAATGTCTCAGAAACACATAAAACAAATCAAAACCAAGAATCGCACCCTCAAACCAAATTAATCAACTTTTGAACTTCAAACTTCTTCAACTAGCTTCGAACGCGACGAATCATACTTAGACAACTCGGAATGACGCCAAATTTTACGCACAAGTCACAAATCACATACAAACCTATTCCAATGCTCGGAATCCCAAACGGATATTGATAAGACCAAAGTCTACTTCAAACCAAACTTAGAAAACTCTAAAACCTTCAAGACGCCAACTTTCAACAATAAGCACCGAAACACTCTCCGATCACCCGAAACTCGATCCGAACACACGCTCAAGTTCAAATTATCATACAAACCTATTGGAATCTTCAAATACCGATTCCAAGGTTGTTTACTCAAAGTGTTGACTCAAGTCAAACTTGGCCACCTTAGGCCACTATTATAGAACTAAGTGTTTCGAATTCAACCCGAACCCTTCAAAAATAAAACTAATCATCCCCGCAAGTCATAAAATAGTACAAGCACATATAGAAAGTCTTAAATAAGGTAATGAGGATCTTGAAAGAAAAATGAGTGGTTGGGTCATTACATTCTCCACTGGTCTAGAATCATACCTGGAGTGCCAAATATAAGTGTGGATATCTGCTCCACTGGACCTTTACCACTGAAATCTTCTTAGACCTCAACTTGCAGACCTGCCTGTCAATAATAACAACTGGCTCCACCTAATAACCCAAGCTCTCATCCAGCTGAACTGTGTTGTAATCCAACACATGGGACCTGTCGGCATGGTACCTCTAGAGCATAGACACGTGGAGAACCGGATGAACTCTCGATAGACTGGGAGGAAAAGCAAGCCTATATACAACCTCTATACTATCTCCAACACCCCGAATTGACCGATAAACCTTGGACTCAACTTTGCCATATTTGTGAACTTCATGATACCTTTCATTGGCGGGACTTTAAAGAGAACCTTCTCGCCCACCATGAATGATAAATCACGCACTTTCTGCCTGGACTGAGCTGTGCGGACTCACTCCTGAATCAACTTTACCTTATCTCACTCCTAATCTAGCCTCGCGGGGCTCAAATCAATCGATGGGGGAATGGCTTTGCCGACCATACAAGGCCTTAAATGGAGCCATCTCGATGCTGGACTCATGACTGTTATTATAAGCAAACTCGGCCAAAGGTAGGAATCGATCCCACTGCCATCCGAAGTGAATCACACATGCTCTGAGCATATCCTCCAAAATCTAAACTGTCAGCTCTGACTGCCAGTCGGTCTACGGATGAAAGGCCATGCTGATCTCTGCTCGGGTACCCAACTCACTATGTACTACTCTCCAGAAATGTGAAGTGAATTGAGGGCCTCTATCTGAAATGATAGAAATCTGCACGCCATGCAACCAGACGATCTCCTGAATATAAATCTGGGCCAACCTCTCTGAAGTGTATGCAGTCACCACCAAAATAAAGTGTGTAGACTTGGTCAACCTGTCAAAAATGACCCAAACAACATCAAACTTCCTCAACATCTGCGGTAAACCAACCACGAAATCCATCATGATGCGCTCTCATTTCCACTCCGGTATAACCATCTGCTGAAGTAAGCCACCTGGCCTATAGTGCTCATATTTAACCTGCTGGCAATTCAAACACCTCTTCACATACTCGACTATGTCCTTCTTCATTCGCCGCCACCAGTAATGCTGCCTCAGGTCACAATACATCTTCGTGGCACCTGGATGAATAGAATAACACGAACTGTGTGCCTCCTCTAGAATCGTTTCCCTAAGGCCATCAACATTAGGAACACATTAGCGACCCTGGAGTCACAGAACACCATCATCGCCGATAGTAACCTCCTTGGAATCACCCCGTAGCACTGTCTCCCTAAGAACCAACAAGTGCGAATCATCGTACTAACGAGCCTTGATCCGCTCGAATAAAGAAGACTAAGCCACAACACATGCACAAACTTGACTGGGCTCTAAAATATCAACCTCACAAGTTTGTTAGCTAAGGAATCAATGTCCAAAGTCAATGGCCTCTCCCCTGCTGAAATGAATGCCAAACTACCCATACTCTCGGCCTTTCTACTCAAGGCATCTGCAACCACATTCGCCTTTCCCGGGTGATAAAGGAGGGTAATATCATAATCCTTTAGTAACTCAAGCCACCTTCACTACCTCAGATTAAGATCCCTATACTTTAACAAATATTGCAAATTGCGGTGATCGGTGTAGACCTCGCACGACACCCCATAAAGATAATGCCTCCAGATCTTGAGAGTATGAACTATTGTAGCCAACTCCAAATCATACCTATGGTAAGTCTTCTTGCGGGGCTTCAGCTGACATGAAGCATATACATTAACTCGCCCCTCCTACATCAATAAACAACCCAAACCAACACGTGAAGCGTAGCAATACACAATGTACATCCCCGAAACGGAGGGCAAAACCAACACTTGTGCTGTAGTCAATGCGGTCTTAAGCTTCAAAAATCTCACCTCGCAATCATCGAACCATCTGAACTGAGCACCCTTCTGGGTTGATCTAGTCAAAAGAGCTGTAATAGATGAGAAGACCTCCACAAACCAACAATAATAGCTTGCTAGCCCCAAGAAACTCCTAATCTCGGTCGCCGTGGTGGGACGGGGCCAACTATGAACTGCCTTGACCTTCCTGAGATCCATCTTAATACCCTCACCTGATACAACATGCCCCAAGAAATCCACAAAATCTAACCAGAACTCACACTTGGAGAACTTAGCATATAGCTTTTGTTCCCGCAAGGTCTGAAGCACTATCCTCAAATGCTGCTCGTGCTCCTACATACTACGCGAGTCGATCAATATGTCATCAATGAAGACAATGACAAAAGAGTCAAGATATGGCCCGAACACCCGATTCATCAAATGAATAAACACTTCCGGAGCATTAGTCAAGCCGAAGAACATCACTAGAAACTCATAGTGCCCATATCTAGTCGAGAAAGCCGTCTTCGGAACATCCGAAGCACGAATCCTTAGCTGATGATACCCAGACCTCCAGTCGTTCTTAGAGAACACTCTATCACCTTCTAACTGATCAAACTAATCATCAATGTGCGGCAACGAGTACTTATTCTTGATAGTGGCTTTGTTCAGCTGGCGGTAATCAATGCACATCCGCATACTCCCATCCTTCTTCTTCACAAACAATATTGGTGCACCCCAAGGCGACACACTCGACCCGATGAAACCCTTCTCGAGCAACTCCTCAAGATGTTCCTTCAACTAGATCAACTCCTTTGGAGCCATACGATAAGGCAAAATAGAGATAGGCTAGGTGCCTAGCACCAAATCAATGGCAAAATTGATATCACGATTTGGTGGTATGCCTGGTAGATCAACATGAGATACATCGAAAAACTCCCGCACCGCAGCCACTAAATCTATCATGGGAGTCCGCAATAGTATCCCGAACATAAGCCAGATAGGCCAAACAACACTTCTCGACCATATGTCGAGCCAATCAAGAAAGATATAACCTGACTAGATATACTGATAGATGAGCCCCTACACTCCAATCTAGGCAACTCTGGCATCGCCAAGGTAACAGTCTTGGCATGGAAATCAAGAATGGTATAGTACAGAGACAATAATTTCATGCCCAGGATGGCCTCATAGTCAGTCAAATCAAGCAACAGAAGATCCACTCTATCTCATAACCACATAAAGTCACTACACAAGACCGGTAAACCCGATCCACAATAACAAAATTACTCACTAGCACGAACACATATACAGGAACACCCAAGGACCCAAAAGATACATCAAGGTTGTTACACCCCATGTTTTCGTACGTGAAAGTACGCCATAAATAAATTGATGGAAGTTCGAAAATGAGATTATTTTGAGATTATAAGCGTTATACTATTTCAAACAAGTGATAAATAAATTTGTGAAGGTGAGAGGGTAAGCAAATAAAAAAAAACCTTTCGTCGAAGTTTGATATTTTGAGATAAAATACGGTCGAAGCTACAATACCCCGTATTTATGGACTAGTGCCATACAAGGTACCACATGACCATGATAGTAAGGTGTATATGAAGTGTGTTAAAAGTGAGCAGTATTTTAAGTAATTTGAGATAATTCTTAATTATGTGGATAATTGATTAATGGGGGAATTAACCAATTAATTAAGAATTAGTGGGTGATTAATTAAGGCTTTGGATAAGCCTTAAACGTGGCAGCCAACTTATGATTCTTAAAGTCCATGTTATAAGGTGTCACATGAAGAAAGATTGTTGGCTAAGTCATCAAAAGTGTGGGGCCCACTCCTAAATACTTAAAAGCCATTCAAATTCATTTTGTATCTCTACAAAACAATGGAAAGCTTTAGCTGTTATGCAACGACACAAATCCAATGTTGCCGAAGTTGGCAAAATTTAACCTCTATATAATTCAAGCCACACAAAAATAGGATCTCAAACACGTATTAAGATGGTGGAGGAATCTTTCCATAGTTGAAGATTTGAGATTGACAAGGGATCAGATGAGATTTGCTAAGATTCCTTTTTTTATACTACAACAAATTCATACGAGACTTCATAAGGTAATAGCAATAGGAATTTCCATTCTAAGAGAGCACGGTATAATTTTTCTCAAGAATATTACATAGAATTTTCACTACTTCGATCCGCCGTTACGTGTTTTATCGCAATTGACATGTGTTAGAGGGATTTTCAAGAGAATCGACTCAGGTATGTTAAGGCTATCCCCTCTTTCTTTTTGGCACGATCTATACGACACGAACGAAATGAGCAAATGCATAACTTCCATAAATGACTCTATTCATAGAAATACTAGGGGTGTCTATATTCTTGATTCCCTATGTGAATTATTATTATATCTTCTATTCATGGGTCTCAGAAAAATATGTATTTGATAAAGTTTATCCGACAGGCATATTATTTTTATGACATTTCGAGAAATCTTATGAACGTATTTCTTATGCATTTCATGCATTTATAGATGTACATCGACCCATGACCAGATGGCATTATATACGCGTATATATGTATATGAGATATGGGAAAAGGTTACAGCATTATATATGCACCACCACCTGATCAGCTGGTATACTTTGATGATTTACCCACAGTGGCCGAAATGATATGATGGGATGCCCTCAGTGGCTTGATGATGTTATGAACACATATACCTATGAAATTTATACGCATATGCATGACATTATAAAAATAAAATGATTCACAGAGCTATGCAAACGTACATGTCGAGTCTTTTACTCCATGTTTCTCTCATGTCTATTATTTACTGATTTTCATTCCTTACATACTCGGTACATTATTTGTACTGACGTCCCTTTTTTCTGGGGACACTGCATTTCATGCCCGCAGGTCTCGATAGACAGGTTGAGAATCCTCCAAGTAGGCGATCAGCTCAGCGGGAGATGTTGGTGCACTCCATTTGCTTCGGAGTTGCTTGTTTGGTCAGTATGACTTAGATGTGTATTGTTTTATATGGCGGGGCTCTGTCCCGACCTTTATGACAATTATGTATTCTTAGAGGCTTGTAGAAAGATGTCATGTACATAAAAGATTGTATGGCCTTGTCGGCTTATGTTTAGTATACGAGTGATCATTTTTGTCTTATAGACCCGTATGTCTAATGTATAAGTTGGTATTACATGTTTTATTCTAGTCATTCTACGACAGCCTCTCTGGCTCAGTTATCTATGATAGTATGATACGAAAAAATATGTTATGTTAGTACTCAGTTGAGTAAGGTACCGGGTGCCCATAGCGGCCCATCGGTTTGGGTCGTGACAAAAGTGGTATCAGAGTAGTTCTGTCCTAGGGAGTCTACAAGCCGTGTCTAGTAGCGTCTTATTTATGGGTGTGTTGTGCACCACACTTATAAGTAGGAGGCTACAGGTCATTTAGGACTATCACTCTTTCTTCTTACTCTAGATCGTGTGGTAGAGCTCAGTCGTGGAAATTCAAATTCCTAAATTCTATTATATTCGTAATACAATGATACCGACATCTAGAAAGATAGTTGGTAAGAGATATAGCTGTGGAAGAGTTGATTCAGAGGAACTCGATTTTGTATCATGTTTATGATGGATAAATATGAGGTATTCAGCAGATCATATGTATACTAAGATGTGTAAGCTTCTTGATAAGGATCCCTAAGGCAAGAATATCTATCCACTCTTACGGTAAAAAGGAATAAGGGAATCAAAAGGTAGACACAAGTTTCGGCAAGTAAAAGAAGCAAGATGAAAAAGGATATGATCTACCCAGCTAATGAAGATTATCGCAAAGGAATATAAGCCTTTTGCGTTACCTTCAACAATAATATAGGTATGTATAATTGGCCACACCCATCTCATTTATGCCCTATGGGGGCTAACATAATTAGTATAAGAGAAGGCAGGATATCATGATCTAGCTGGGGTTAGGGTAATCCAAAATGGTGAATGGATTGTTTGCGTTAGTTGACATTTCCGAAGGATATTGCAAATGTTCTAATAGATCTCCTTGTGAGACACTCAAATGGTGTACTCTAAAATAGTACATCTAGATGTGAATACTAGAATGTTCAAAGATAGGCACTGGAATCCCGGAGGGATAAATATTACCTTAGTATGGCTCCCGTCCCTAGTAAAGAGAGAATGTTAGACAACCCGAAGAGATAATGGATGGAGCAAGGGGAGCTAAAAGCAAAAAAATATCTTGTTCGAGTTTTCAGAATAAAGTGATAGACAGAAATATTAGCAGGGGAATAAGAAGAGAGATAATAAAGCATTATGAGTAAGATGTGATACATGGATGACAACGGTAGATAAAAAAAATGACAGTATTACCGACTCTATATTTAAGTAAAGGAAAAGACGAGAGGTGATAGGCCTTGAGGCAACAAAAGAGTATAGGCCATAAAGTCATATCCTCATTTCGAGAAATAAGTTCGTGACTACAACACGACTACCAAAAGGAAAAGTTAGACCCCAGAACAATAGAAATCAGTATGGGCTGGTGAACAAGATAAACTAAGCATAAATTAAGTACTGAGTGATTTGGTAATAGTCAGTATCATGAGAATTTCAGAGATTGCGTCTCGACGATAATAGAATGGACGATAGAAGAATATCCTTTTAAGGTCATTCAGGAAGGCGCTTCCCTAAAGCAAGCAAGGTGAGTAAAGTTAAGCTTAAGGGACTGTAGGTGCCAGTTACACTAGGTGTTTCCCTCGTGAGTAAGGAAATTTGTTACCCTTGGTACAGAAGGATTACCGCAAAGCGAATGAGGGTTATCGATGATGTGAAAAGATACCAAAGATGAGAAGGTAAAACATCTATACGTAGATCATCGTAACACTAAATCTTAGTGCTCCCCTAAAGGGGGGAATATGGAGTGATGTGGTATTAAGTCAGAATTGAGTGGTTCTAGTAACTGTGGATTAATAAAGGAAGAATGTGATAAGAATGAGAAAGAGATAAGATTTCACTTATTCAAATCCTACAATTATGCTATGATTCCAGAACATTATACAAACACGACGTCAAGGAGAGGAGGTAAGGGTTCCTGCATGGGATGTTATTGATAGATAAGGAGCCAGTGCAGGACGTAAGTAAGATAAAGGAAATGACCCATAAAAGATTACGCAGAATATTGATATAAGAATGAGACAATGAGTAACTTAGTTGATTCGAGAAGAGCCTAGTTATGGCTAGACAAGAGGATACAGGCGAAGAAGCGGATCGTTCATGATAAACATAGTAAACTATAATATAGTGAATTCAGCCTTGTAGTTATGACAAGGTAATCCTTGAGAACTATTCAGATAGGAGTTGGGGTAGTTAAAGGTACCGTATGAGTGTTACGGAAATAAAAAAAGAGTTCCACTGGGAAGACAGTCAAAACTTCAATTCAAAAGAAACCGTACGAGCATATGAGTGTAGAGGTAAGTAACTAAGGATAATTACAAGTGAGCACGAACATCAAAAATTCTATCGGGAATACGATGTAATAAGCTCCCAGCTTTACAAGAGTCAGAGGATCCTCCCTAAGTACTACAATGAAAGACTAGCTGAGGAAATAAGAAAGAAGTCTTCAATCTAAGCACAGTGACCTAAAGAGGAAATGGTCTTATAACAATAGTTTCACAACAACATTGTATGCACTCCATAAGAAAGTGACACCTATTGTGGATAAGGAATGGGAAGAAAAATCAAAAGTAATATTCGAGATCATATGAGTTGCATGAAAATTTTGGCATACGTGGGAACTAAGATAAGCTAAGTATGCATGCAACAAGTGGAAAAGAAATACGACCAAGAAAAGTAATTGCTTGCAGTTAAAGAAAGTTGAGAAGGAACGAAAGGAATTATTTGATCAATAATCCAGAGTTAGTTACGTTATGAATGCACCTAAGAGTTCAGAGTTTTATATATGCAGCATATATGTTGACAATCATACAGACGTAAAAGACTCCGGTATAAGTTAAAAGAAAGAATTGAGCCCAGGGCATAGACAAAGGATTGAATTCTTAGAAGATTGAATCATGGATATTCCATAGCGCCCATGAAAGGCTAAAGTAATAACTAATACCAGGAGCCACAGATCGGAAGATAGCTTAAGCCTACACGAAGGTTGATCATAAGGAAGAGGAAACTAAAGAGTTATATCAACTAAGTAAATAAGGAGTCTGATTATTGGACCCAGAAAATTATAGACTTCGTGATTGAGAACATTACAAGATCATTCTTAATATCAGAGGTACAAGAGAGATGGTACAGTAGCCATATTTTATAATGGTCTACGATAAAGTTAGTTAGAAGAGTACCAGCCTTAAAAGAAGTCAATATGAAGCTCCCACTGGAGTGTGTATGCACCAAAGGTGCAAGTATTATAATAGAGTTTCAAGTCTCGGATGTGAATTATACCTATGTGGAAGGGAGGTCATGAAAGAGATAGAAGATGTGATGTGATATTTTAAGGTAAGTAAGGTAAAGGTGAACAACATACGATATACTCCAATGCAGAAGATCATGAATAGTCCATACTTCGGATAGAAGGCTAGAAGCACTGGGATTCATTATACAAGAATGGTAGCAGTGCTGTCAGTGGCGTATCTTCCAGCCTATGGGTTCTAGGTATCGAGAGGCCTAGTCAAGATAGTAAAGAAGAGTTAGAGACGATGTGATGTCTCGCTTGATGTTCCAAAATAACATAAGGAAAGCTGTGGTTCAAGCAAGTTGAAGGAAGGTTGCGAGTAGTATAAATAAATATGTGTAGGTCGCAAGCTAAAGTATGGTAAATCGACAAGGTTTTAGGAAGGCAGGAGTAAGGATAAGAAAGGGAAAGTGAGAAGGTGACGAGAATGGATAAGTCCTCAGGATTAAGCCCATAAAAACAAGGGAGCTAATGGTCTCTCTAAGTTATAGAAAGCTCAGTATAGCCTGAGTGAACTCAAAGGAGTCTAAGACTAGTAGCATTTAGAAGAGATGGAATGCTGCCATGGTAGTAGAATGAGGGTATAATTGTGATAAATGAAGGATGGTGTTTGGAACTTCGATTGAGTAATAATTTCATGAATTATACAGGATTAAAATACTCACGTGAGGAAAATCACATTGGGATGCTATGAAATATGGTTATGGAAGTATAGTATCACCCCTAGGTGGATCAGGAAAATCACTTCAAATGTTCCACGATGCAGCGTAAGCCCTAGTGACAAAGTATTACGTAAGAAGGTTTAAGTTATCCGTGGTATATTGTAGAACAATATTGAGGTAAATCAACAATGGATGGGTAAAAGCTGCAAAGTACGAGATGAGATTAGGCCATCAGTCTTAAGATGAACAGTAATGAAGAAGCATTAAAAGACTTAGCTTTATGCATATATGATAAGCAACGAGAGTAACCTGGAGTTTGGTAGCAGACCTCAGTAACGATAAATCGAAGTAAGAATTATGGTATAGTATTGCCTACTTAGATGAAGTAAAGCTAATGACGCCTAGAGGGACAACTTGACATAATTTTATATATGAACACAAAGTGAAGCCTAGAGATTGGCTAAAAGCTGGAGGAAAGAGAAGAGAAGAGTCACATAGGCGCACATACAAAGTTAGAGTCGTACAGGCTGCATGATAGAAGGTAGCAACAATTACGAGATTAGAAGGATTCCGACTACAAGTCGTGGTGTGAGAAAGAGGCTTAAAGGGGGGAATGCCCTCGCCTTTGGATTTATTCAAAGAACAGTTGCCTAAATGAAAAGGAGAATATTAAAGTATTCGGAAGACATAAGTTATGAAAATGATAAGTGCATCAGTCAACATTCGAGGACGAATGTTCCAAAGGGGGGAATGATGTTACACCCCATATTTTCGTACGTGAAAGTACGCCATAAATAAATTGATGGAAGTTCGAAAATGAGATTATTTTGAGATTATAAGCATTATACTATTTCAAACAAGTGATGAATAAATTCGTGAAGGTGAGAGGGTAAGCAAATAAAAAAAAACCTTTCGTCGAAGTTTGATATTTTGAGATAAAATACGGTCGAAGCTACAATACCCCGTATTTATGGACTAGTGCCATACAAGGTACCACATGACCATGATAGTAAGGTGTATATGAAGTGTGTTAAAAGTGAGCAGTATTTTAAGTAATTTGAGATAATTCTTAATTATGTGGATAATTGATTAATGGGGGAATTAACCAATTAATTAAGAATTAGTGGGTGATTAATTAAGGCTTTGGATAAGCCTTAAACGTGGCAGCCAACTTATGATTCTTAAAGTCCATGTTATAAGGTGTCACATGAAGAAAGATTGTTGGCTAAGTCATCAAAAGTGTGGGGCCCACTCCTAAATACTTAAAAGCCATTCAAATTCATTTTGTATCTCTACAAAACAATGGAAAGCTTTAGCTGTTATGCAACGACACAAATCCAATGTTGCCGAAGTTGGCAAAACTTAACTTCTATATAATTCAAGCCACGCACAAATAGGATCTCAAACACGTATTAAGATGGTGGAGGAATCTTTCCATAGTTGAAGATTTGAGATTGACAAGGGATCAGATGAGATTTGCTAAGATTCTTTTTTTATACTACAATAAATTCATACGAGACTTCGTAAGGTAATAGCAATGGGAATTGCCATTTTAAGAGAGCACGGTACAATTTTTCTCAAGAATATTACACAAAATTTTCACTACTTCGATCCGCCGTTACGTATTTTATCGCAATTGACGTGTGTTAAAGGGATTGTCAAGAAAATCGACTCAGGTATGTTAAGGCTATCCCCTCTTTCTTTTTGGCACAATCTATATGACACGAACGAAATGAGCAAATGCACAACTTCCATAAATGTCTCTATTCATAGAAATTCTAGGGGTGTCTATATTCTTGATTCCCTATGTGAATTATTATTATATCTTCTGTTCATGGGTCTCAGAAAAATATGTATTTGATAAAGTTTATCCGACAGGCATATTATTTTTATGACATTTCGAGAAATCTTATTAACGTATTTCTTATGCATTTCATGCATTTATAGATGTACATTGACCCATGGCCAGATGGCATTATATACGCGTATATATGTATATGGGATATGGGAAAAGGTTACGGCGTTATATACGCACCACCACCTGATCAGCTGGTATACTTTGATGATTTACCCACAGTGACCGAAATAATATGATGGGATGCCCGCAGTAGCTTGATGATGCTATGAACACATATACCTATGAAATTTATATGCATATGCATGACATTATAAAAATGAAATGATTCACAGAGCTATGCAAACGTACATGTCGAGTCTTTTACTCCATGTTTCTCTCATGTCTAATATTTACTGATTTTTATTCCTTACATACTCAGTATATTATTTGTACTGATGTCCCTTTTTCCTGTGGACACTGCGTTTCATGCCCGCAAGTCTCGATAGACAAGTCGAGAATCCTCCAAGTAGGCGATCAGCTCAGCGGGAGATGTTGGTGCACTCCATTTTCTCTGGAGTTGCTTGTTTGGTCAGTATGACTTAGAAGTGTATTGTTTGGTATGGCGGGGCTCTGTCCCGACCTTTATGACAATTATGTATTCTTAGAGGCTTGTAGAAACATGTCATGTACGTAAAAGATTGTATGGCCTTGTCGGCCTATGTTTAGTATACGAGTTATCATTTTGGTCTTATAGACCCGTATGTCTAATGTATAAGTTGGTATTACATGTTTATTCTAGTCATCCTTTGGCAGCCTCTCCGGCTCAGTTATCTATAATAGTATGATACGAAAAAATATGTTATATTGGTACTCGGTTGAGTAAGGTATCGGGTGCCCGTCGCGGCCCATCGGTTTTGGTCGTGACAAAGGTAAGGAGCAAGTAGAGAAGAGACATAGGAATAAGTAAACCCTAGACCGAATAGTACCAAAGAATCCCTACTGCAGATAGAAATAATACATGTGATCACGGCGTTTGAGGCTATTACATCTCGTTTGGCTGGGAAAGCATAAAATCTAGTGAAGCACCACTTGGATGGTCTCCACCTCTGAGGCGACCCCTACCCACATTCCCTCCGCCTCTGGCCGGCCAGACGGGTGATGCAGCAGCTGGTGCGATAATCATGGGCTGATGGCCCTGCGATAATGCCTTTCCCTGAAGCCTGGAGAAAAACCTCCTCATGTGACCAAGATTCCTGCACTCGTCGAAACCTCTCTGCGTGGAAGATTGTTGACCATGGTTCTGACCCTGGTGCCTAAATAGCCACTGGAAGAATGCTGAATAGCCGGTGGACGGTAGGTGCTCTCTTGAATGGTTATGAAGTAGGGTCGTGCTGAAGTACTCCGTGCAGGCGGTGGTGCTGACTATTTGGGCATGCTAGACTGGCCCTTATGAACTGACCTCTTCCCCCAGACGGGGAGCCACTGAATTTACTAGAATATCGAGGCCGCTTGTCCCTCGATATATACTCTCGGCCCTGGCTACGAATACACTCGATCCTCTGAGCTATATTCACAACCTACTCGTAAGGAGTCCCCATCTCCGCCTCTTGGGCCTTAGAAATCTGGATACCATAGTGCAAGCTCATAATACACCTCTGCACTCTCTCTGTATCTGTAGGGAGTACCATAAGTGCATGGCTAGACAACTTAGAGAATCTGGCCTCACAGTAAGTCACAAATATCTGACCCTGCTGGAGCCACTCAAACTGACCTCGTAACTCTTCCCTCTGTGAGGGTGGAAGATATCTCTCCAAAAGAGACATGTGAACTGATCCCAAGTCAAGGGAGGTGAACCTGCTATCCTCCTATAGAGATAAGACTACCACCATCTACTGGCCTTGCCCTCTAGCTGAAATGTCGTGAAGTCCACTCCGTTGGACTCTAATACTCCCATATTATGCAGCCTCTCCTTGCAACGATCAATGAAATCCTGTGGGTCCTCTGACCGCTCACCGCCAAAGAACAGATGACGAAGCCTAGTCCATCTGTCCAGCCAATTATGCTCCTTAACGGTCGCTATCGGTTTGGTCTCTAGTCTAACTGCTGCAACCGGCTGAGCCCTACCCGCAGGTAGTGCACCTGAGGTCTGATAAATGGTAGCAACTTGCCTTGGAGCATGAGCGGTAGAGGTCTATACTCCCCCTCCTGCCTGAGATGTGGCCGGATCTGCCGAAAATAGCCTGGCCAGAGTCATAGAATCCATGAACCGTAGCATACAGCCCATGACCTCCTAAAAGTTTGGTGCGGTCATAAATTCCGCCGGGGCTGGCTCAGCTACAGGAAGCTCATCCTGCTCATCAATAACAAGATCCTCTACCGGATTCACTAGTGGTACAACGAGAGTAACTCTGGGATGCCCCCGTCCTCTAGCAGGAGCTATGGCCCTCCCTCATCCTCTGCCTCTCTCTTTGATAATCGAGGGAGTAGCTTTTCTGCTGCCAGGTACTGCCGACCATCTGTGAGAGAACAAGAGAAATATACTTAGCACAACATCAACTGCACGAAAGGATATGTAGAAAGAGAAGTTTCCTAACACCCTATAACCTCTCAAAGATAAGTACATACGTCTCTGCACTAATCTTCAAGAATCTACTAGGCCTGCTCATGACCCGTGAGACCTATGTGAACCTAGTACTCTAATACCAGGCTGTCACGACCCAATTCCCACAATTGGTGATGATGGCGCACAACGTCACTGTTAGGCAAGCCAAAGTGAACTATCAACTTAATTATTCATTTTATTGCTTTTGAAATCATGATTTTTATTAAGTAAAAGAAATTAAGCGTAGAAAGCCATGGAGATATGAAGCATAAATAAAACATAAAATATAATGGTGACAATATTAGGGAAAACCATAAACATCTACTCGAAATTCCTAAAACTCGGTGTCACAAGTGCATGAGAAATCTAGTAGAATATACAAACCACTATAGCTACTGCATGGAATGAAATATATAGAAATAAAAATACAACAGGAATGAGACTTTGGGTGTTGGAGATCGAAGAATGGAAAAAAGCTCACCACTAAGTCTCCGGATAACGGAGATGCGCGCTCGAATGGCCACCAGATGTACCTACCTCAGTATCTGTACAATTAGTGCAGAAGTATAGCATGAGTACTTAAATCAATGCGTACCCAATAAGTATCTAGTCTAACATCGAAGAAGTAGTAACGAGGAGTCGAGATCGACACTTACTAGTGGTCAAAAAATAAAGTTCGTGAATTATAAATAGGCATGAAGCACAACAAAAATTATGGAATAAGAAAGTCTGTAAGTAACATGATCCCTCAACATAATGACAGTATAAAATCTCCAAATATCATGTGCTATCTCAAATAGATAATAACCATCAAGTAAAGATCAAATCTAAAATGATGAAGGAAATATCATGTATATTCTGACTCCTAGCAATATTACGCGCGAATTATGCCGAGGTCGTATGGTCTGATCCCTAATAATCCTGTACACTACCGAGGGTCGACCGACGCGAACCATAGATGCATCTCAAATATACTATCGGGGTCGTATGACCCGATCCATAATGGTAATTCATAGCACTGCCGAGGCGTACGACCCGATCCATAGGAATAGAGAAACTCTTTGAACTACGGGTCTAACAATTACAATATAAGGATGAGCACATAAATTGGGAAGATAAATAAGAAGATAGAAAAGAAAGCTAAAGGAGTTTGTCACTATTGTGGAAAAGAAGGTCGTTGGAAGAGGAACTGCAAGGTCTATCTTGCAAGCCAGAAGAAGGATGAAAATGTTACTGCTTCTTAGGTATTTATATTATTAAATTTAATCTCTTCATACATCATTATACCTCCTCGTGGGTCTTAGATACCACATGGGGTGCTTATATATATAATTCTTTATAGGTGCTGAGCCAAACTAGAAAATTGGCTAAAGGTCAATTGGAGCTTCGAGCTACTATTGGTGCAAAAGTTGCAGCCTTAGCCATAGGAATGTCTATCTTTGTTTTTTTTTAGCAAGTGTGTCGAACTGAATAACTACTATTATATACCAGAATGTGTGCAAAATATTGTATCAGTTTTCTTGTTACTTGAACAAGGTTATGATATTAATATTAAGAATAATAGCTACTCATTGTATTGTTCTGATGTATTTTATGGCAATGACTTTACCAAAGATGGTCCTTTATTCTTGGATGTGAAGAAGGATATTAAAGATATTAATCATACTAATACAAAACGAAGAAGAGATAATATAGATACCACTTGCCTCTGGCATTGTCGCCTTGGTCATGTCAATGGGACTAGAATTAATGAGTTGCATGAGGAAGGGTATTTAGACCCCTTTGTTTACACACCTTATACAACTTGTGAATCATGTGTTGTGGGTAAGATGACTAAATCTCCTTTTCTTGGATATGGAGAAAGAGCAAGTGAGTTGTTAGGCCTTATACATTCAGATGCATGTAGACCAATGATGACTCATGCCCAAGGAGGGTATTCCTATTTTGTGACGTTCACCGATGATAAATCTAGGTTTGGATATGTATATCATGTGACACAATTCCGAAACCTTTAAAAAAATTAAGGAATACTAAAATGAGGTTGAGAAACAAGTTAGAAGAAATATTAAAAATCTTAGATCAGATCGAGGAGGAGAATACATGTCCAATGAATTTCCAAATTATTTCAAAGAGAACAAAATTCTCTCACAATAGACACCTCCCGGTACCTCTCAACTCAATGGAGTTTTTGAAAGGAGGAATCGTACCTTATTAGATATGGTATGGTCTGTGATGGCTTTTACCAACCTTCAAAAATTATTCTAGGGGATATGCCTTAGATTGTGCAACCTATATATTTAGTAGGATTCCCAGAAAAGCTGTTTCAACTACACCATATGAGATATGGACATGCGGAAAACCAAGTCTTAAACATATTAAGATTTGAAAAAGGCTTGAATCAGATAAGCTTGCTCCTAAATCAGATAGGTGTAGATTTGTGGGCTATTCCAAAGAAAAAAAGGAATACCATTTCTACCACCCTATAGAACAAAAGGTGTTTGTTGATAGACATACTAATTTCTTGGAAGAAGAGTTCATTCTTGAAAAATATAGTGGGAGAAATATTAAATTGGATGAGATCCAATGCCAACAATTTACATCTAAGACTCTGACCCAAGAAGAGGCCCATTAGTCACAAGTTGACACTCAAAAGCGCCAGGAAGCACTTCTAACTCTCCGTAGGTCACTAGTGGACGGTAGGCAACCAAAATCCCCAATAGTCACCACACACGACTAATATACACGGTCCACAATAATAGAATCATCCACCGACGTAGATACATGAACATGCATAACTAAGGAATCACAAGCCATATCCAAATAACGAGCAAAGTATGATGACATATATAAATAAGTGGAACCAGGGTCAAATAATACTGAATCATCCCCGTGGTACACTAATACAATACCTGTGACAACTGCATCAGAAGCAACTGCCTCTGGATTGGTATGAAAAGCATAGCATCATGCCTGACCACCACCTGTCAGACCTCCCCCTCTGGGGCTACCTCGACTCGAACGACCCCCCACCCTGAGCTACTACACTGGACCTCTATAATGATGGGGTTAATACTTTCTCACATGCCCCAACTCTCTACAATCGTAGCAACCTCAAACTGTGAATGACTGTGGGAGCACAGTATGAGATTTAACAGTATGAGATTTGACAGTATGAGATTTGAAAGATTACTGAACTGGACGAGTGATGTATGAACCATGGCTAGCTGATGAACCATGAGGAACCTGATGAGCCATCTGAGCGGGTCTTAAAGGACGACCTTACTGTGATGTGACTGGCCTCCAGACGAGGCACCACTAAAGCCTCCTAAACCACGGGGCCTCTTGCCCTCTCGCTCCTCACGCTTAAGCCTGAGAACCAACTCCAAGCATGTAGCAATATCGACCTGGTCAAATCTGGCATCCGTCTCGGTCTCTCGAGCCAAAATGTAAGGTAGACCATAGTTGAGGCAATCAATGAACCTCCTGATCCTCTCTCTCTCTCAGTGAGAACCAACTATATAGCATGATGGGACAAATCTGAAAATCTTATCTAGTACTGAGTCACAGTCATATCTCTCTGGCATAGTTGCTCAAAATCTCTACGCAACTCCTCTCTGCGAGTCTGTGGAACAAATTTCTCTAAAAAGAGAACTGAGAACTCGTGCTACGTAAGTGGTGCTGGCCAACTAGCTTGCTCAACCCATAGGCCTATCACTGTAGGCTGTCCTTGTCAGTTGAAAAGTAGTAAATGTAACTCCACTGGTGTCTAAAATACCCGATGTGCGAAGAATCCGCTGACACCGGTCTAGAAAATCCTGAGCATCCTTTGACTCTCCTCCACTGAACTTTGGCGGCTTAAGCCTCCCAAACCGCTCCAACCTTTTCTGTTCCTCATCAGTCATTGGTAGACCAACATCAGCCCGAGCAATAACCACCGGGTGAATCGGTAACACCCCTTGTGTCTGACGACCCTGAGATACCTGCTCTGGAGTACAGGCGCCAGGAGTCTGGGCACCTCCTCTAGCCCGTGAGGTAGCTGGTGCAACTGGAAGCAAAACCGCCCGAGACAAGCTTGTGCACACAGTTAAAATCTAAGCCAAATCCTCTTAAAGACCAGGAACGATAATAGGCATTGTCGATGCCTGAGTTGGTCCCACCAGCTCAATAGTATCTGGAACCTACTCCTCAGCTAGAGCAACTAGTGGCTCCACGGGTGCTGCCCTTGCTGTAGTGCGAGCCCCCACCTCGACCTCTACTGTGGACCCAGCCTCTCGCAACCCTAACTGGTGGTACTGGTATTCATCCACCTAACCCGGATGCACGTGTCCTAACCATTTGTGAGAGAATAGAAGAGTCAAGGTTCAAACTTTGGAAATAACAAATTTGCACGACATGAATGCAAGAAAGTGAAGTTTCCTAATAGTTTGGTAGCCTCTCAAAGATAAGTACAG
Organism: Nicotiana otophora; assembly: GCA_000715115.1. Classification (NCBI taxonomy): domain Eukaryota; kingdom Viridiplantae; phylum Streptophyta; class Magnoliopsida; order Solanales; family Solanaceae; genus Nicotiana; species Nicotiana otophora. The sequence goes on from AWOL01S0014560.1 coordinate 48,704, forward strand.
ATGTCTCCATATTGATCCCCAAGACTCTAACTAATCTTACTCATGAATCATGAGACCTAAGCAACCTAGTGCTATGATACCAACTTGTCACAACTTAACTCCCACTGGAGCTGCGACGATACCTAACACTACTTGCTAAGCAAGCCAACAATCACGTAAGAAGAACGGATTTGATAAAACAAGGTTTAATAAACTCAATAGCAAAAATATCATGAAATACAGAATAATACTGCTACAACCACCCCAAAGATCTGGTGCCAACGAGCGCTTGAGCACTACTAAATATTTGAATATAAGGCCAAATCCTTAATACAACTGTTTGAACAATAGGACAATGAAGATAAAAATAAAAGAAAGAGAACTTCAAGGTCTGCGGGCGACATAGCGGCTACCTCGTAGTCTCCCAAAAGCTGATAGAAACTCAACTCTAGAAATTACCTCGTCCGGAAGTACCTGGATCTACACACAAAGTGCAGAGTGTAGTATGAGTACAACCGATCCTATGTACTCAATAAGTATTAAGTCTAACCTTGGACTGAAAGCAATGACGAGCTCAGAAGAAATAGTCAGAGACTAATAACAATAACCAAAAAAGCTCATATCATAAAGAAAACAGTATAAGTAAATAACTCAATGATATCATGTTCAACTCGTTCACATTTCAGGAATTTAGACATCCTTTCCAAGTATAACAGTTAAAGCCCAACATGGATAAAATATTGCATTTATCATCTAGCATGAGGAAAGTACATCTCTATCCCTACATATCAAATATACATGTCAAATCAACAATATCACAGTGAAACCATCATGAATAACCACACAACAAAACTTAGCACTATATGGGTGCCTGACATAAATGCCCCCGTCACGCCCATTGCTGGCGTGTTAGACTTCGGAGGGGCGGATCTTTCCCAAGCGCTAATTATAATCACATATCCTAATAGTGAATCATGATGCACACATCACCCCAAATCAATAGCACTTATCCCAATATGCGCCTGGCATACGTGTCACCTTAAAATCAATACTAAATTGGCTCTATGGCCCAAGCTCAATCATCAACTAGTGAAGTCTCAGTTAGCAACATCTCACAGTATTCAATTCAATAATGTTACATATATGAGGCATCAACAACATGTGAGGAATCAAATAAGAATGTACTAAGACATAGATATCATACACGGATATAGTTCATGATTGAGAATATGTGCACAATTAAGGCAAATAGCTCAGAAATGACAAGAATAGCCCTATCAAGTATCAAACAAGTAACACTTAGCCTAGACATGATTTCTAACATGAATCAGAACTCAAATGATCAAACAAGTTTAGAAAACAAGGATATAACAAGGCATAATAGCAAAACAATCCCATAATAGCCTAAAAGCTACCTCTAATCATGAATACTCTAATAGCCTAAAAGCCACCTCTAATCATGAATACTCTAGTGCACGCACACACGCCCGCCACCTAGCGCGTACCTCACCCTAATACCTCTCATATAACATAGTTCCTAGGGTTAAATACCCTCAAATCCAAGTTTAGATATGTTACTTACCTCAAAACGCACAAATCAAATAATGCCGTAGGAAATAACTTCAAACAATAAAGCTTCGATCTTTATCAAAATTAAAAAGTCAACCCCAAGCTTGCAACTCGAAACCCGACAAAATTCACAAATTCCAAACACCCCATCCAGTTACGAATCCAACCATACTAATTTCATCCAATTTCAACCACAAATCAACCCTCAAATCATCAAATCTCACTCTCTAACAATATAGTCTAAAATCCCCAAATATCACCCTAAATTCACATAAACTATGTGTAATAATAAATGGGTAATCAATATCTATAATCAAAACAGATTAAACTTCACTTACCTCTCTAATTGTAGCAACACGCCTCCCAAATATCGCCCTTAGCCGAGGTCCACAACTCCCAAAGTGAGAAAAATAATGAAACCCTTCGAATATAAACTCTGCCAATGATTCCGCATCTGCGGTCACTTGACCGCATATACGGTCCCGCTTTTGCGGAATAGTGTCCCTACCTTCGGCTTCCTTCAAGTCCGACCTTACGCTTTTGCGGACAACATCTCGCATCTCCAAGTCCGCTTCTATGGACTCCTTCACACCTGTGAACTCTCAAGCTTCAATCCAAGTCCGCATTTGCAGACCACTGAGCACATCTGCGCATCCGCATTTGTGGCTCCCTGATAACGACAAGGTCGGGAATCCAAACTAGAATAAGAATTTGAAAAGTAAACGCGGAAGCAATAACAATAAGGAATTGAACAACTAGCACTTAAG
>AWOL01S0014568.1:0-25964 GCA_000715115.1 Nicotiana otophora
CATTGCTTTGAATATCTCTTTACAATATTTTTATCTTTAAATTTGAATTAAAATATTTAGGTGGCAATTCTATAATATAATTTACTAGGAATTGCGTTAGATATTTTTATTACCATTTTTTTCTCTAACTTGTATAAAAATAATTTAAAAAATAGAAAGTTTCCGTTGGCCCCACTTGGACCCGCTTAGGCCCGGGACTTGCCCACTTAACACGGGACAGCTAGTTCGTGGTCCCGATCCCGGACCAGTTCCAACGAGAAGCCCGCGAAGCACGAGACCGCTTAGGACCGACCCTCCTAGGACCGGCCCACTTAGGACCGGATCACTTAGGACCGGGCCCGCGAAACCCACTTAGGAGCGGGCCCGGCCCACATGTCACCCCTAAGCAATGATCAACTTAATTACATGAATGTCTAGGCTTTACGGTGGGCGCCAAACTATTTACCTGTAAAACGGTACCATTGAATTTATACGTGATTACTAGATCCGTGAATTAATTCGATCCTGAAATAATAAAATAATTGAATAAATATGCAATACTTAGCCTTGAGATGAAGATGAAATAACAAAAATAGTAGTTCCGGGAGCAGGGCTTCCGGGCACAACAGTAATAAAATCAAAAAGCAAGAAGATAAAATTATATAAAGCTTTGAATAGATTGTAGCGTAAGTTTGCCAGAAAATTCGTGCCATTTACAATAGTAATAATAGAGATCACTATTTATAGTTGCACATAGGAAACAAGGTCCTAGGATCATGCCCCTCTTTAATGTCAATTATGAGAGTCATTGAAAAATGTATAACGACGGACATGAATGACAAATTCTTTATAACAGACAGTATACTAAATGCTATAGAATATTCTCTATTAAATGTTATCGGATGGTAGGTATTTATTGCTTTTTTATGAGCATCATCCTTTCCGGTAACAGATGGAATAGTTGTCTTCGATTTTAGCTATCATCTACCTTCGGTTCCACGTGTAACTCCCCTATGTATAGCATATTTTATAATGGGTACTCTATCCATTTCAATTTATCAGAATTTCTTTGACTGAGCACCAAGTTTAAAATAGAATTAAGTTTAAAATAGAATTGATAAATTTTGTGATTTGTAAAAGTTTCGTTAAAAATAAAACGGGAAGTTTAAATTAAACTATGTTCAAATTTAAAAAAGAGTCAATGTCATGTCCGAACGAACTAAAAATAAAATAAATTTACATAAATTGAAACTGAATGAGTAAACCTGCTTAAGCTTAACCTTCTCTCGAAAATATGCTTTCAACTAAACCCAGGAAGCATGAAAATACAATACGTTGGATAAGGACAGCGGATAATAAGGACACGTTCATAAACAATATTGCACTAGTTTATTTTAGTACAACCATCATTAAATTAAGTATGTTTACGAGGATTAGTTCAGGGTTTAGCAATACTGCAAAAACTAAATTAAGCCAAGGATGTTTGCTAATGTATGTCAATCAGGGGAAGATGTAACTTATTAGCAATGAATAAATTAAACTGAACCAAGTGTTTTCGACATGAAATATGAATATATATCTGAAAAATACTTCAATTTTAATAATAATATTATATTCTGAAATCATAATTTCACAACGACAACAAATTCAGTTCTAAAAACTTTAGAATTGAATCTAATCAAATTCAAATCCTGAATCTGTTTCTGACTAGAGTTATCAAAGGGAGGTACTGGGTTCTTTAGGGTTTATGATACGGGGAAGGTAAGGGTAAGGGTAGGGTTCCTTATGGGTACTTTTCTTAAAAGAATTTAAGGGCACGAGCTAAGTGTACTTTTACTGGTACCATTCCAGTACCCCAACCGGTCCTAAGGGTGCGGTACTTAAGGGTGCGGTACCGGTACTTACGGGTAATTTTAAATTAAAAATTATTTATATATATATATATATGTACATAAAACTTTAATGGATGAAAAATATTCAAGGCTATGAAGTGGATTTTATTTTATCCAATGTAAACATTACATTTCTAATAAGTATTTATTTATATTTCAACACTTATAAAAATAAAATTACATATTTCTTGTCAACGATTTACGTAATTGTTCAATAATTTTTCGTGGCTCTTCGCTTGGAATTGGTAGCACTTGTTCGCCTGCGACCCCGCCATCTCCTGCAGGTAGTATTTCATTATATGCATTGTTATGACCCAAAATTTATTGAAGGTCGAGATGGCGCCGTACACCGCTGTCAGGAAAGCAAACCATAAATACTCAATTTGGTTCTCGTTTTAATATTTTGAAATCATATTTTTTTTTTGTTCCATTAAACAGCAGAAGATAAAATTTGCAGAGTAAATGATAATATTTTTAACAAATTTCAATACAAAACAACTCATAGTCACCCCAAAATCTGGTGTCACAAGTGCATGCGCATCAACTAGGAATGTAAAATAAAATATAGCATCTGTCTAGAATACAAATTTGGACAAGAGGAATATAAATACTCTGAAGGAGACTCTGTCGGTTGCGGGTCGTAATGTGAAGTGCAGCTCACGTAAGTCCCCGTATGCATTCACGCCTCTGCTCTCACAAGGCCACTAGTCACATATGTACCTGCACAAAAATGTACAACAAGTGTAGCATGAGTACGTAAGCAACGTGTACCCAGTAAGTATCTAGCCTAACCCCAGAGAAGTAGGAGGGGTCGACATCGACACTCATTAGTGGTCCAACAACATAAGGTACAGTAAAGAAGTAGCAAATATAAGGCAGAGTAAGTAAGTGAAATAGACAAATATAGATCATGTGGTACAAATTCCCTCTCCTTACAAGGAACTCAAGCTCTTGATTAGAAATTCCCTGCTTAGCCGGAGCATATATATAGGTATAGTGAAACTCATCAAGTGGCTACCATAATTCAAATTCGGAATTTGCAGATACACTGGCTTCTTGCCAAGGTTTTACGCAAGATTTAATGGGAATGTGATATAGGAAACGCTGAGGCATACGATCCGATCCAACATAATAATAAAAATATGCACTGCCGAGGGTCGAACGGCCCGAACCATATGATAAATCAATTAACCCACCGAGGCGAACGGCCCGCTCCCATAAGAGTATGGTACATAAATTCTGCCGAGGCAAACGGCCTGATCCCATAAGAATAAGAAGCTTTAACGGGTCCTTGACCCCACTCAAGAATAAACGTGTGAGTTGTAATTTTTTTAACAAAAACTTTTCAATGAAGTATATATATATCACGTGGAGTAAAGTTACTCGGTGACTAATCATGAAATCGTGAAGTCTTTATAATAGAAAGTCTACTCTCAAGTAGTAATGTAAAATAGAAGAATTTAATAGGCGAGAAACTGCTCAAATAATACAGCTATAGCATGATGTTAACCTAAGCCTACCCGGACAATAACATGAGTGTAGCTATGTACGGGCTCTAGTCATCTCGTGCGTACGTAGCCCCCACAACAAGTAGCACACATCCATATACAACACCTAGGGGTAATTTTCCCCTCATAGAGTTAGACAGGAGACTTACCTCGCTCCGAAATTTCATAACCGGCTCCAACGCCGCTCTAGCACCTCAAACTGATGACCGCCGATCCAAAACTAGTCAAAAATGCAATCCTATCAAAATATACTGTAATACTCATAATTAATCAATTTATAACAATTTCTAACTCCGCTCGAAAAATCGATAAAGCAAACCCTCGGGCCCACGTGCCCGGATTCCAAAAATATTTGAAGATAAACACTACGCATAGCATTACGAACTCCAATATATACTTTATTCTCAATTTCATGCAAAAATTCGTGATCAAATTCCAAGAATATCAATTTCTAGATTTTCTTTTCAAAATCCCAAATTTCTAGATATTTTCATGCTTGAATCCTTGTAAAAATCATGTATTTAACTCACAAGCGGCTCCCATGGACGAAATGAAGTGAAAATGAGCCAAAACCTCGTTTTATAAAACCTCACTGCTCAGTGATTCTCGCATCTGTAGTATAATAGTCGCTTATGCGGCTCCGCCCCTGCGAAAATTCCAACGCAGGTGCGGTTCAAGCTCAACCCAACACTCCTACATCTGCGCTCCATATAGCGCATCTGCGCATCCGCTTCTGCGGTCCATGCGCCGCATCTGCGCCCATCGCCCGCTCCCGCATTGCCCACTTCGCACCTGCGCCTTCGTAGGTAATGCCCAAATGTTCCGCACCTGCGGTTGCTGACCAGCCTTCTCTCCTTCGCACCTGCGACTCGTGGCTCGCACCTGCGAGCTTGCACCTGCGGCCCTTTTCACGCAGGTGCGATTGCACCAGGTATTAGTTGCCTCAGCATTTCATCCAAGTCCAAACTCGATCCGTTAACCATCCAGAATCTACCCGAGGCCCTAGGGACCTCAACCAAATATACCAGCACGTCCCAAAATACATCACGAACTTAGTCGAGCCTTTAAATTACATTAAACAATGCTAAACACACGAATCACCCTCCAATTCAAACTTAGTAAACTTTGAAACTTCAACTTCTACAATCGATGCCGAAACCTATCAAATCACGTCCGATTGACCTCAAATTTGTGCATAAGTCATAATTGATATTACGGACCTACTCCAACTTTCGGAATCAGAATCTGACCTCGATATCAAAAAGTCCGCTTCCGGTCAAACTTCTCAAAAACCTTCAAAGTTCCAACTTTCGCCAAAAGAGCCCGAAATGACCTACGGACCTCCAAATCCACATCTGGGTGTGCTCCCAATACCAGAATCACCATACGGAGCTATTTTCAGACTCAAAAATCCCAAACGGACATCAATAGCATTGAAATGCACTCCAACCCAAATTTATGAAATCCTTCCAAAATGCCAACTTCCACCATAGGCGCCGAAATATCTTCGGATCATCCAAAACCTGATCTGGATATATGTTCAAGTCCAAAATCATCATACGAACTTGTATAATCTTAAAATCCCGATTCTGAGGTCGTTTACTTAAAAAGCACCCTTTAGTCAATTCCTCCAACTTAAAGCTTCTGAAATTAGACTTTTCTTTCCAAATTAACTCCGAACTTTCCGAAATTAAATTCTGACCACGGATACAAGTCATAATACCTGAAGTAAAGCTACTCAGGGTATCAAACCGCTGAATGACACGCTAGAGCTTAAAATGACCAGTCGGGTCGTTACATGCATCATTGATAAAGGGTGAAAAGTGTGTGTTTTGAGTGTGTTTGCGTGTTATTTCGTATGTGAATTGCGGGAGTTCACATCGTGTTTGAAGTAAAAATATACTCATTACGTGTTTCTTATGTGTAGGAACAAACTTGCGCGAAAAAGGATCAAATGGGAGAGAAATTGATGAAAATAGAGCTGAAGAGAAAAGTACCGGACAGGGAAGCGAGGTTCACTTCGCTAGACCGGGACCGAAGAAAAAGAAATCAGGAAAGTCCCGGACAGCGAAGTGAGGGTCACTTCGCCAGACCGGGACCGGGGCAGAAAAATTCAACTTTTCCAACCCGAATTAGGAGAAGCAATTTCGACCCAACTCAACCCTAAACTATATAAATATGAAAGTTAGCCACTTTTTGAAGGGAGAGAAAACTTTGGAGAGGCAAGAACACACTTGGAGTAAGGAGAAGGATTCAATTTCACGTTTTTCCTCTTTCTTCCTAATTTTCCATTATTATGAATTCTAATCTCGTATTCGTGCAAACAAATATGAGTAGCTAAATTCTTATCTAGGATTTGATGGAACCTATTGATGGATGATTTTTTCACCGCGTTTAATATAAATTTGCCATTTACTTTTCTCTACTTGTTTAACTATATTATTACTGTTGTTAGTTGAAGGGCCCTCAATTGAATGTGCCTATTTAGTTTGTATTGCTTAAAGAAGGTACACATTTAGGTAGTTGTTGACCAACATCACTCCTAACGTATATGAGGAATCAATACGAAGGGTTTAACGGTGGGATTAGAAATAACGAAATCTTGGTGCGATCTTTATGAGCGGTAAACTAGTGTCAGATAGTGTAGTTCGGAAGAATACGTCTAGTAAATTATTGTATTTGCTCGGAAGAGAATTACGACACCTAGAGTACTCATGATCGGTAGAGAATATCTAGGCGAATTTATATGTGACGTAGCGGGGGAGATTCTGACAATAAGGGAAATCAAAACCCTAGACTTTTCCAATCTTGTCTACAACATTCGCTTTGTTAGTATTACAGTTACAACTTTTTAATTACCTTGCTTTTAGTTAGTAAACAATCAATTCATTATTCAATATTTCTTAAGGTTGATTACTTGAATTCTTGCGAAATTAGTGGATGTGATTAGTAGATTAATTCCCTGTGGGATTCGACTCCGGACTTATAAATCAGATTATATTTGCAACGACCGCTAGACCTCTTAGGAGGAATAGTTGGGCGTGATCAAATTTTGGTGCAGTTGCCGGAGAATTAACGGTGTTATTAATTATAGCTAGAAGAATATCTAGAATTCGTAGTTTAGTCAACTTTCTCGACTTGAAATTCATTATATTGAAAGTCTAACGTTTGTAGTCTTGTGTGTTACAGGTGCATGCCTAGAAACTCCTCAAGAACTGGTGAATTGTACAAAGCATTACCAGACCCTGAGAAAGCTTTCAAGGCACTAAATCGAGCAATCAAGAGAGACAAACGACAACAGAACTCAACGGAATGAATCGAACTAGACATGGGTGACGTAATAAACAACCAAAAGAATGTGAATGACCCGAACAATCAGGATGTGGCACCTCTTGTGCCAGAAGCGGCTTTGTATGATTGGGCACAACCCACCGTTAAAGATATGGCAACCGCTATTGCAGTCCCTTAGATACAAGCGGGGTCATTTCCAATCACAAACAAAATGCTACATTTGCTGTAGAACAAGGGACTGTTCTCCGGGTCTTATATTGAAGATCCTCAGCAGCATCTGAAAAATTTTCTGTCAATTTGTGACACGCAAAGGCAACCAAATTAGGGGTGGGCATAATACCGGCCGAACCGAAAAAACCGACCTAACCATAAATTTCAGTTTTTCGGTGTTGGTTTAATCGGTTATTCGGTTGGCGTGCGATTTATAAATTATTGAATTTCGGTATTCGGTGCGGTTAACGGTTTTGGTATTTCGATTTTCTGTTAAACCGAAAAACCAAAGTTTTGGTTTCAAGAATGGAGATTTAAAGGAAAAATAATTGCTTTCAATTCGATTAGTTCTTGAAACAATAATGGAAAATATTAAAGAAGAGAACGAGAGGAAACCAATCATTCATTTGGGCCACGGTGACCCTTCTGCAATACCATGCTTTCGAACTTCTCCAGTAGTAGCAGACGCTCTTTTTAGTGTTGTTCGATCTACTAAGTTTAATGGTTATGCTCTTGTTGTTGGTCTTTATTCAGCTCGGAGGTCTATGTGAGTCAACACAAAAAAATCTTGCACTGTTAATAACCGAAAAACTAAACCAGAAAAAATCAAATCGAACCTTGAAAAAACTGCACCGAACCGTAAATACTTTGGTTTAGTTTGGTTATTAATATAACAAAATCGAAAACCGATAAACCGAACTATGTGGGAAACTATGGAGGCCAGAGACAAAGTGGTCAGACTCGGGGATAGCAGAATCAACAATATAGGCCATCACATCTTGGAGCTGCACGACCACATGGTCAGGCTGTGCCTTATCAAAGGAAATAAGGGTACAATCAGCAGAATCAACAACTAGCTTATCAACAACCTCAAGAGCAACAAATAGTGCGAAAGATGATGGGTTGTTTGAATTTAAATACAACAACTCATTGGGTCTAGCAGGAAAATGGAAGAAAAGGTCCACCAGATGCAAGAAAAGGTAGTATCACATGGCTCAGCTATCAAGGGCATTACGATTCAACTAGGGCAAATATCCATGGCCTTAAACAATCGCCCTCAAGGGACATTACCTGTAGACACACATGTTAACCCGAGAGAGCAAGGCCTGAAGCAGTTGATGGCTGTGAGTCTGAGAAATAGTAGAGATCTTGATCTAGAGCAACAAATTACTCGTGAAAGCCGACCAACTGAGATACTCGTGTCAGTACCAATTGAGTTAGATGAGTCAACTGAGCTAACAGAAATAAGAATTTAGCCAGCTCAGAAGCAAATAAACAAGGAAAAAGAGGTTGCAAAGGAGGCTGAGGAAGTGTGAGAGAAGGCATCAGAAAAAGTGCCCGAGCAGGATCGAACTCAAGTCACAGAAAAGAAGCGACTGCTAGCATCCTTCCCACAGAGGTTGGCCAAATATCAAAAGGTTGAGAAATATAAGAAATTCATGGAGATGTTGAAGCAGATTCAGGTGAACATTCCACTGATTGATGCCTTGAGGGAGATGTACGGTTATGCAAAAATAATGACTTGATGTCTCGCAAGTTTGACTTTCAAGACTTGGGAACTCTGACACTGACTCAGACCTGTAGTATTGTAGTGACAAGACCTATAGCGAAGAAGTTATCCGACCCAGGGAGTTTCACAATTACGTGCACCATAGGCAACTATGCTTTTGCCAAAGCATTGTGTGATTTGGGGGTGAGCATAAACCTGATGCCCTTGTCTATCTATAAAAGGTTAGGCATTAGAAGGGCAAGACCCACATCCATGTTACTACAGCTAGCCGATCAAACTGTGAAGAGGCCTTCAGGTATACTTGATGATGTACTTGTGCAGGTTGGAAAGTTTGTGTTTCCGGCAGATTTTGTCATTCTGGACTGCCAAGTTGATAAAGAGATTCCCATAATTTTGGGGAGGCCATTCTTGGCCATAGGGAGAGCTCTGATTGATTGTGAAACTAGGGAGCTAAAAATGAGACTAAACAATGAAGAAATAATGTTCAATGTCCAGAAGTCTATGCGGCGACCCAGTGAGCTTGCTAATTGCTCTCTGATTGAAGTTGTGGATGTGATTCTGGAGAAGGAAGATGAGGCACTGAATGCAAATTACCCTCTAGCAGCCTGTCTCATGAACTTAGAAGAGGTAGATGGTGAGGACTTGGCAGAGTGGGTTTTGACTCTTAAAGGCCAATGGTACTAGAAAAGAGAGATCGAATTCATGTCTTTACACTTAGAAGAAAGAAAGACCCCTCCAGCTAAGCCATCAATTGAAGAGACACCACAGTTGGAGCTAAAACCATTACCGTCTCACCTCATGTATGCTTTCTTAGGACCTAGTTCGATATTACCTGTTATTATCTTATCCGGTTTGTTAAATATGCAGGTAGAACAACTTTTGCAGGTTCTGAAGAAGTGTAAGACTGCAATTGGGTGGACCATTGCAGATATAAAGGGTATCAGCCCAATATTTTGTATGCATAAGATTCTACTGGAAGATAGGCACAAACCTTCTAGAGAACATCCAATAAGGTTGAACCCTAACATGAAAGAAGTAGTGAAGAAAGAAGTGATCAAGTGGTTAGATGCTGGAATCATCTTTCCCATCTCTGACAGCAACTAGGTCAGCCCAGTTCAGTGTGTGCCAAAGAAGGGTGGAATGACGGTTGTATAAAATGAGAAAAACGAGTTGATCTCAACAAGAACAGTCACAAGATGGAGAATCGGTATGGATTACAGAAGGTTGAATAAGGCCACCCGAAAGGACCATTTTCCACTGCCATTCATTGATCATATATTAGATAGATTGGTGGGGAGGTCCCACTTTTTCTTCCTGGATGGATACTCGGGGTATAACCAAATCTCTATTGCCCCGGAGTATAGAGAGAAAACGTCGTTTACTTGTCCATATGGCATCTATGCCTTCGGAGAATGCAGTTTGGCCTATGAAATGCACCCTCCACATTCCAAAGGTGTATGATGGCCATATTCACATATATGGTAGAGGACATAATGGAGATTTTCATGGATGACTTCTCAGTGGTGGGGAACTCATTCGATGATTTCCTTATGAACTTGAAAAGAGTATTGAAGAGATGTATGTAGACTAATCTGGTACTGAACTGGGAAAAGTGCCATTTCATAGTACAAGAAGGTATAGTCTTAGGACACCTAGTGTCAAGTAAGGGCATTGAGGTGGACCGTGCTAAGGTTGATGTAATTGAGAAGTTACCTCCACCTACTTCCGTAAAAGCCATAAGAAGTTTCCTTGGTCACGTCGGCTTATATAGGCAGTTTATAAAAGATTTTTTCTAAAATCGCTAACCCTTTATGTAAATTGCTTGAAAAAGATCAACCCTTTGTATTTTCTGATGACTGCAGGGTAGCTTTTGAGGACTTAAAAAAGAAGCTGGTGACTGCACCAATCATAGTGGCACCTGACTGGGAGCAACCTTTTAAGTTGATTTGTGATGCAAGCAACTATGTTGTAGGAGCAGTTCTTGGGCAGCGAAAAGATAAAGTCATGCATCCAATCTACTATACAAGTAGAACCTTGAGTGGCGCCCAACTAAATTACACAGTGACCGAGAAGGAGATGTTAGCAGTAGTGTTCGCATTTGACAAATTCAGGTCATACCTGATAGGCTCAAAGGTAATTATTTATACCGATCATGCTGCTTTCAGGTACCTAATTGAAAAGAAGGAGTCAAAGTCACGCCTGATTCGATAGGTGCTACTGCTGCAAGAATTTGACTTGGAAATCTGTGACCGAAAGGGAACGGAGAACTAAGTGGCTGATCACTTGTCTAGGCTGGAAGGAGCAGAGAAGAAGGTTGAGGTGGAAGAGATTATGGAGACTTTCCCTGATGAACAACTTTTGGCTACAAGCCTTGAGTTAGCGCCATGGTATGCAAACATTGTAAACTACATGGCGAGCGGTATTGTGCCCTATAACCTTTCCTCTGTTCAAAAGAAAAAGTTCTCTCGTGGTTGTCGCACGTATTATTGGGATGAGCCTTATCTGTTTAGGATTTGTGTTGATAACATGATCCGTAGATGTATCCCCGAGACAAGCCAATCTTCTGTTTTGCAGGCTTGTCATGCATCCCCATATGATGGCCATTTTGGGGGAGTAAGGACAGCCGCAAAAGTGTTGGAGTCGGGCTTCTACTGGCCGACATTGTTCAAAGATGCACACCTCTGGGTGAAGGGTTGTGATGAATGCCAACGGACTGGGAATATTTCTCGCTGACATGAGATACCCATGAACCCAATTCAGGAAGTAGAAGTGTTTGACGTATGGGGAATCGATTTCATGGGGCCTTTCGTCAGCTCATATGGAAACAAGTACATACTTGTAGCTATGGACTATGTTTTAAAATAGGTAGAAGTTGTGGCACTCCCTTCAAATGATGCAAAGGGAGTCATTGGTTTTTTGATAAAGAATATATTCACCCGGTTTGGCACTCCAAGGGCAATAATCAGTGATCGAGGCACTTACTTCTGCAATCGAGCTTTCGCAAAGTTGTTAAAAACATATGGTGTTCGACACAAGGTTGCCACCCTATATCATCCAAAAACAAACGGGCAAGTGGAAGTGTCGAATAGAGAAATATAGAGTGTGTTGACAATGAACGTGAATGCTACAAGAACGGATTGGGCAAGAAAGTTAGATGATGCACTTTGGGCCTATCGTACCGCTTTTAAAACACCAATTGGCATGTATCCATATAAACTGGTATTTGGGAAAGTGTGTCACTTACCCGTGGAGTGGGATCATATAGCTTTATGGGCATTAAGGTAGCTGAATCTTGACATGGAAATAGCGGGCACACGTAGAATCACAGAGTTGCACGAGCTTGATAAGTTCCGCTACCATGATTTTGAGAGTACAAAGCTATATAAGGAGAGAATGAAGATGATGAATGACAAAAATATTCTTGAGCGAAATTTTAAACCTGGAGATGTAGTATTGTTATACAATTCGAGATTGAAGTAGTTTCCGAGCAAGTTGAAGTCAAGATGCTCAGGACTATTTCGTGTGGTAGAGATGTATCCCGCCAGAGCCATAGAAATTATATCAGAAGATGGCTCCCGCAAGTTCAAAGTTAACGAGCAAAGGCTAAAATATTATCAACGCATGGTTGAGGAAGATAAAGTGATCTCAGCCATGTACTTGAAGGATCCTTGATAAGGGTAGCCGAGTCGTGCCGCAACATTAAATCAGGCGCTTCGTGTGAGGCAACCCATTGTAATGTTGTAAATTCGTCGTCCCGCAATGTTAAATCAAGCGTTTATTGAGAGGCAACCAAATTTTCTTATTTTTGTCTAGTTGTCATTTGGTCAAACAAAACACAGGGGGCAGCGAAGCGAAGCTAGCTTCGCGAGACCGAGAACAAGAATATTGCGGAGCAAAACTGTTGGGGACAGCGAAGTGTGCCTCGCTTCGTGAGACCGGGACCAAAAAAGAAAGAAAAATAGAAGAGGGGTCAGCGAAGTATGCCTCGCTTCGTGAGACCTAGCTGAACCAGATAAAGGGGTGCGTCTCCAGGTCGCGTGTCGCGCGGTCCTGGCGCGACCCCGGGTATTTTTTTTTAATTATTAATTTTTTTATTTGTTCTGTTTTAATAAATAAGCAAATAAATAAATAAATAGAGGAGAAAAGTACCAAAACCAAAAAGAATAAATTAACCCTTCCTTTATTTTTATCCCTTTCACCAGTGCCCAACATACCCCTCCCACCCTTTTCTTTCCCCGTTTTCCCCAGCAAGTCCTTCTCCAGGTAAGCCCCCTTCCCCCCCATTTTTTTTGTCTTCTTCTCTTTCTCGGTCGGGTCCAATAATTGTTTTCCTTAGGTTAGTTAGTTTTTGGTTTTCTTCTTCTCTCTCTCTCTCTCTCTCTAGTTGTGTTGTTATTTAGGTGGTAGGATGATTAATGATTTTGTTTTTGAATGGTGGAGCATATTTTGCTCCCAAATATATTGGTGGTTATACAAAGTGAGGTGAAAAACTAAAATTCCCACCACCTCAATCTAATTGGGAGGGTACACTATTAGCAAACTGCACCAATGAAGCTTAACAAAAGTTGTGCACATAAAGTATTCGATGAAGTGCCCGAATAAAATTTTTGGTGAGGTTTCGGGAATTTTGAGTAGCTAAGATACCTCAATTAGCAATACGAACATATCTTAAGTGTGGAGTAGCCGTGGGGTATCCTATGAACTAAACCGTGCTCTTTCTAAGACAAGTGTCATCCGCGGCCAACTTAGGCATAGAGTGAACTAATGTTGTTTCTTGGCCCTTTTCAGGTACTATGACCACCTACAAGTAACTATGGTAAGGGTAAGCTACCCTCAAAGAAGTCTTCCAATAAAATCGGGGCACAGTCTAAACATGCTACTGAGCTTCGAACAAAGACAAGGAACGATAGGGGATGCACAGGAAATTTCTGAAGCAATACCACATAAAGTGCCACACACATGCCCGTCTAGGTCGATAGAAGTACCACTCCTAATTCGTGAAGGAGTTTCAAGGCCACCCAAGGCTAAGAAGCGCAAGTTGGTTGTTGTGCAAGGGCAAGGCAAAGATGTAGTCAATACGGAACCTGAGTCCGAAGAAGACCAGTTTGATGACGAGGAGTATGTAGAGGTTGCTTTACCTGAGGGTGATTGTGAACCTAGTGAACCAGTGGATGACTCAGTGTGGAATAACAATTTTGTTAGCAAGAAGGCATGGCTACATTGGAAGACACTTAAAGGAAAGCAAGTCAACCAATCTTTGTTCGAGAGGCTGTTGAATTTTGAGGTCGTCAGGAAAGATTTCTTGCCCATCGTGCAGAAGATTGAAAGGTACAGGTGGACACGTTTTTCTCAGGGACCCAAGGGTGAGGCGAATGTGACACTTGTATAGGAATTATATGCTAATTGGGATCCAGAAAAGGGTGATGATATCGTCTGGGTCCGCAGTCGTAAGGTTGATATCTCTCCCAATGCAATAAATAAGCATTACCGTATTCCATTCCAATCTCATGATGAGTATTTGCGGCAATTTAAGCAGCCGGACCAGCACCGCATGTTGTAGCTAATGTGTGATCTAATGACAGAGCCATCGTGGACAAAAACCAGAGGTTTGGGAAAGGGATGCATGACTAGGGAGACTAGGACTTGGTTGAACTGTGTGAGTAACAGGTTAATACCGACAATGCATAAATCGATCATATATTAGGAGTGTGTGTTCTTGGTATATGCATTAATGGAGAATATACCCGTGAATCTTGGGGAGATGATGCGGAGTCAGATGCGCCGAACACGAGGTAACCAGCAACTCAGCCTTCACTTTGTGCACACCTTGACCGCACTCTTAGCCAAATATAAGTTAGCAAGACCTGAAGATGATATTAGAGTTGGCACTAAAGGAGCATTGCATGATATCTGTGATGTGTCGGACCCAAATGAGGAGCGGGTCCAGAGGATCAGTAAGGATATGCGGTTCATAACAATAGAGAGTGAGATACACCAGTTGAGACTGGAGTTAGAGGCTCGGGATCGCGCATTGGCTAATGCAGCAGAGTTCAGGGAGCAAAGGATGCAGTCTCACTTTGCACACTTGATTGTTGTCTTTAAAGGTACCTTGCTGACCCGTCCTATTGGGGTGCTGACTGATGCAGAGGGCCCCCACATCGTTGAGTTGAGTGCTACTGATAGCATATTGCGGATGAGCCAGGACCGGCCGCTGTGACTGTAGTGGGCGTAGGGAATGCTGAGATTGAGGTTCCTCAAACTGCGGAGGGCGAGCTGAGTGATATAGTTGACATGCCTAGTGTTGCCTTAGAGGATCCAACACTTCTAAGGGTCGAGGTCCACACTCGGCCCTCACCTAGACGACACCCACTTTACTTTTGCTCTTGCTTATTTGTATTTTTGTGATATTGTGCAACTGAGGACGGTGCACATTCTTAAGTGTGGGGTGGGGTGTGAGGCTTTAATTTTTGTGGCATGTGCTTAATTGCTAGTGATATATTTTGAACTGCATTATCACTCTTATGGACATTGTAATTATATAATTGTAGTAGTATTTTTTTGTAGTGGCTTAATCCGAGGTTTTTTTTAAACCACGGTTCTTTCCCGAGGATGCCAGTTTCTTGAACCAGGTAGTTTTAGGTAGATTTTTCTCAAGATTTGTAAAGAATTGTGGACTTTTCCCGACGATGGATTACCTAGATAGTTTTCTTGAGGGACTAAAGTCTAGAAAAAAACACAAAAAGATTTTTTGTTTCTCTTTTATTTTATTTTCTGGTTGAACTGACAATGGAATTGGAAGAAGCTTGAGGAATTTGTGCTTTTGACATGTTTTATATCGAGGCTTAGATCTGTAGCATTTGAACTAAGTACTTTCTTTATGATCTCTGTAATGACATGCCTTGACAATATGTGTGGCTTTCTTTTGATACCTAGGCTCATCTCTAGACTCGTGTGATTAATTTCTGTGTGCTGAAAGTTTATGATGACTGTGCTAGTTGCTTTAACTCGAGTGTCAGGTCCGAGCCATCCTAAGTGAGTCATGTACATTATGTGAGGTGAGAATTTAGTGTACTCTGTGTCATCCTTGCTAGTCTAGAACTTGCCCCGTGTGTGAGTCAAAGCGAAATGATTAAGTCTTGTAAGTTTGGGAAGTGATAGAGGTTTTCTTTGATTGATCATTTAGCCTATTTGCCTACCAGTGCTAATATTATCCGTAGTTAACCCTTTTAAGCCTGTAGACCTTTTATTTGGCAATCACATTACAAGCTGAATCCTTTTGTTCTTAAAAAAATCTTGTTGGACCTTTACCTCCGAAAGCACTTAAGTAGCTAGAAGAGTAAAGAAAGAGAGTGGGCAGCTTTTGAGTGGAACCATAAAAAGGCCATAAAGGTGCACTTGTGTATAAAAAAAAATACTAGCTAGAAATACCAAATTGAAGAGAGTGAAAAAAAAAGAAAAAAAAGAACAATACCTCTCATATCTTTGTCTGGGTTAGTAAGTATCTATATATTGATGTGCTTAATGAATAAGGGCTTAAATGTGTTTGGTTTCATGGCAAGACATCGAATTGGTCAAGACAAGAAGGTGCTTAAAAATGAACTGTAGTGTATTAAAGTGCTTAGGAGGGTTAGTCACTATTTTCTCAAATATATCCTATCCGTCCCTTAGCCTACATTATAACCTATAAATTCCTACTTGATCCTAGACTTTACGAGCTTAAATTAGTAGAGACTTACACTACGGGCAAGCCTATGGTACTAACGTGGGTGGCATAAGAGTTTCTTTGTGAGAGTGAGCGAATTATTTCTATAATTGAGTCCTTAAACTATACTTGAACTTATATTGAGTGTGTGGGCTACTTTCTCTCTGTGGTTTGTTAGTGAGGGCTAGGGGTGTACAAACCAAACCGGAAAACCGCACCAAACCGAAAAATCAAACCAAACCGATTAAAAACCCCGACTAGGTTTGGTTTGATTTGGTTTGGTATTGAGTAAAAAACTTCGAACCAAACCGACATATGAATATATAATTTTTTATATATAATTTTAAGACTTTATATAGAATTTTATTTAAAAAATATCTAGAAATATTTGAGATCCTCTATGGGATATAATATTTAATAGAACTATAAAGTGCATTCATTTTTATTTACTTTAAATAATAGATTATATCACTTTCTTATTATGTGTTATTAAAATGAACCAATCATCTCTTTGTTCTTTCATATTCATATGTCAAGATTTATTATATGTTTATCGAATTTGAAGTGGTATTTCGATAATCTAAAATTACATAGAACATATCATTATTTAGGTATCATATAGATTTCTATGTTTAATTATTAAATCTGGCTAACCCTGAAAGCGTACATCAACCAAAAATTATTAGTAGACGACTAAGAAAATAAACTATTATGTGTTACTAAAAAAGGTTCTCCCATAAGATCACTTTAATAGATCATATGTTTGTTATATTTTTTTTTAGTAAACATATATTCACTTATCAAAATTTCATCTATAACTTTAATAATTCAAAATTGAAATAATATTCACGTAACCAAAAAAATCCGAAAAATCCGACAAAACCAAACCAATCCAAACCGATATAATTGGTTTGGTTTGATTTTGATAAAATTCGAACCAACCCGGACCATGTACACCCCTAGTGAGGGCACATGATTTGCAAAGGATTGGTAGAGACCTTAATTTCTGAGTTGGCACAAGGAGCGAGTCATAGTGTGGAATGCATTAGAGTCCATTTTTGAGGCGAGAATGTTAGAAAGAGCCACACAAATATTTTAAATAATCTTGGCATGAGTTTAAAACTTGAGGAAAGGTATGAAGAGTGCATATGTTGGGATATAAGCGTTGATATAAACCATTGTCATTGGTATGATGCTTGCGCATATTTTGAAAGGTGTTTCGTGCTTATGTGCTTACTTTTAAGTTGCTCGAGGACGAACAAGAGTTTAAGTGTGGGGTGGTGATAAAGGGTGAAAAGTGCGTGTTTTGAGTGTGTTTGTATATTATTTCGTATGTGAGTTGCGGGAGTTCACATCGCGTTTGAAGTAAAAATATGTTCATTACGTGTTTCTTATGTGTAGGAACAAACTTGCGCGAAAAAGGATCAAATGTGAGAAAAATTGGTGAAAAAAGAGTTGAAGAGAAAAGTACCGGACAACGAAGCGAGGTTCACTTCGCCAGACCGGGATCGAAGCAGAAGAAACCAGAAAAGTTCCGGACAGTGAAGTGAGGGTCACTTCGCCAAACCGAGACCGGGGCAAAATAATTCAACTTTTCCAACCCGAATTAAGAGAAGCAATTTCGACCCAACTCAACCCTAAACCATATAAATATGAAAGTTAGCCTTAAAGGGAGAGAAGACTTTGGAGAGGCAAGAATACACTTGGAGCAAGGAGAAGGATTCAACTTCACGTTTTTCATCTTTCTTCCTAATTTTCCATTATTATGAATTCTAATCTTGTATTCGTGCAAACAAATATGAGTAGCTAAATTCTCATCTAGGATTTGATGGAACCTATTTAAGGATGAATTTTCCACCGCGTTTAATATAAATTTGTCATTTACTTTTCTCTACTTGTTCAACTATATTATTATTGATGTTGGTTGACGGGCCGCCCTCAATTGACTGTGCATATTTAGTATGTATTGCTTGGAAAATGGTACATTTAGGTAGTTATTGACCAACATCACTCCTAACGTATATGAGGAATCAATACGAAGGGTTTAACGGTGGGATTAGGAATAACGAAATATTGGTGCGATCTTAGTGAGCGGTAAACTAGTGCCAGCTAGTATAGTTCGGAAGAATACGTCTAGTAAATTATTATATTTGCTCGGAAGAGAATTATGATACCTAGAGTACTCACGATCGGTAGAGAATATCTAGGCGAATTTATGTGAGATGTATCGGGGAGATTCCTACAATAGGGGAAATCAAAACCCTAGACTTTTTCAATCTTGTCTACAATATTTGCTTTGTTAGTATTAAAATTACAGCATTTTAATTACCTTGCTTTTAGTTAATAAACAATCAACTCATTATTCAATATTTCTTAAGGTTGATTACTTGAATTCTTGCGAAATTAGTAGTTATGATTAGTAGGTTAATTCTCTGTGGGATTCGACTCTGGACTTATAAACCAGATTATATTTGCAGCGACCGCTAGACTTCTTAGGAGGCATAGTTGGGTGTGATCAATCGTTCTCTTCTTGAATTATTTCAGGAAGGCTAAAATTTCTTCTCTCCACTTTAATCCAATTTCTGAATAAAAAGGTAGTCTCCAAATTATCTTCTGCTAATGAGTGTTTGTAGTCTCCAAATGAAATCATGTTACTCTTAAAGCGCTTTCGGAAGCTACTGATGAAGCGTGAATAGTTAGCACATCTCGGGCCATTCTTTATAGAATCGGAAATGTTTGTTCGTTCGTTCTCTAATATTTTAGCAAGTCTTCGTTCTCTTCATCATCACAAATATCAATAATTCCTGCAAGTAAATAAACACAAGCCAAAGTGTATTTGAACAAACTTAAAGGTTAAAAATGTAAATTAGGGGTAGGGGGATGTTGGGTGGGTAAGGAGGCAAAAATAGCCATTTTTGGCCATTACCGCAGTTGGCTAACGGTATTAAAACGCCAGATTTTCAAAAAAAAAAGAGTAAGAGTAATCGTTTTGGTATCTTAAGGGTACCAACCGGACCGGTACTAAGGATATTTTTTCTAGTATCCTACCATTACTCTTACCCTTTACCAAAATTTCTCACCCCTACCCCCAATTTGGAGTGGTACGATCGGTACCGGTACCGCGGCGGACCAGTACAGATAATATCCTCCCCTTAGACAGCCCTACCTCTGTCGACAAAAAATAATGCAGGGTGTTTCATGCTGAAATCAGTAGGTTTTAGGTGTTCATTTTAAATTCTACTGGAAATTGTTGTTTAAGATTCTGTTATGAAATTTTAGGATCAAGATTAGAGTTGATCTTATCCTATTTGTAATGTTACTTAGATCCAATGTATTCTAATTAACTCGTTAGTCTGACTAATCGAATTCGCAACTCATTAAAGAAAAAGCGCTACTAAAAATAAGGGATACCATCTATTTTGCCACAAACTTATACATTAGTTATATTTTAGAATACAATCTTTATCAAATAGTTAAGGCCAAAATCATTATTTCTCATTTAGTAATATAACATTCATTACATGGATTAATTAAAATCATCCCATAATTTGCAAGGGAATGTACAGTGAATTCGTCAAGCCATAAATCACTTCTTGAATATGTGATTTTTGATGTAATCGAGAATATAGAACGCTAGGATAAAGATATCGAACTTGTTTTTGTGGAATTTATTTAAGCAGAGTAGTAGAAAAGCCAAAAATGAGATTCATTCTAGTGTACCCACAAGCCCAATGTCATATTTACTGATGATGTTGTACGAGGAGGAGCATTGGAACAACAGTAAAGTTGGCTCTGTATGATTTATAGGTCAACGGTTTAAGCTGCGAAAGTAGTCACTAATGATTAATTAGAAAAAGTTGTCTATATAACACACTTAGATCATGAGTTCAAGTCATAGAACCAGCCAAAAATATTTGTATTAGGATAGACTGTCTACATCATATCCCTTAGGATGTTGTCCTTCTCCTTACCCTTGTGAATGCGAGATGATTCATGCACTTGGAGGTTGTTTGGTAGAGTGCATTAGAGAAAATAATACATGTATTACCTTTGTGTATTAGTAAAACCTTGTTTGGTATACTTTTTCAACCTATGTATAACTAATACAAGCATTAGTTATACACTCTATTTGGTATTATCCTATGTATAGCTAATGCATAACAAACCATGCCATTAGCAATACCAAGGCTATTAATGCATGCATTAGCATGGTTAAAGGAAAAATTATTCTTAAAGTCCTTCAAAGCTAAATAATATGGAGAGCATTTTTATAAACAAATAATTTTCTTAAAAACTATGCAATGAATTTTAATTTTTAATACACCACACCAAACAATAGATAAGAAATGATCTTTGCATAGCTAATGTTTGCATTACTAACCCATACATTACTAATACACCCAGGGGCGGCTCAATAAATATGGAGGCCTAAAACAAAAATTCAATGAGAGGCTATTTTTTTTATATAAAAGAAAAAATTCATATATAATTTCATTTAAATTCTATATTTAAATTCTGTATTTCTTATTTTTCATATGCAAAGTTATTAATAATTTTATTTAATTCATTTAATTTCTCTTGAGATATACACGTTGTGGGATTGTATTAAAGTTTTAATCTTTTTTGAGTTATGAATTAATAATCGAATCATTTCTCAATTTATGGTCTAGACAGTGATTCCCAAAAAGATATTTTTTTTCTCAATTTATGATCAACAATTTAATCCTACTTTTTTACTTTAAAAATTTATACTTTCTCATTTAAAGCACTAAATATTCTTTTAAAAATAAATTAATATATAACCTATTAAAAAATTTGGAGTCCCAAAAATTACGAGGCCCAAAGCAACTGCTTTAGCAGCCTTACCCTTGGGCCGGCACTGAATACACCTTATTCAATATTATTCTTATACACCCTACCAAACAACCTCTTAACTTTCTTTTTTAATATTGTATGTTTTGAGTTACGAGTAACTTTTATCTCGAAATAATTGGACCATCCAATTTTCACAAAAGAAAAAACAAAGGTATGAAAAAAATTTGAAGAGGACAAGTGATGTTATCTTCTTGCAGTTGCAGTGGAATAGGTATAGGAGTAAAGACAAGATAAAGCCAAAGTAGAGAAAAGATTCACAATCCAGAAAAAGGGCCGTATCAAATGCGTCAGTTTTATTTGCAGCAAATAAGGCGGGCCCGTACATAACATACACCTTTGTCACTTCTCTTTCCCTATCCCAACTTGCTGCACATTGCAGATGGCTTGCTTCCAAGCAAAGCCTTTTATTTATTGCCTTCCTATCCTTTATTTAATTCTCCAACTCCCACACATAAACACACTTATATGGCTCACACACGTGTTGTTGTTTTGGATTCAAGAAAGGGAGTTCTTTCCCGTAGTTTACGCCATACAAATTTGAATTAGTCAAATTCTCGATACAGATTCGGATTCAGAATTTATAAATTCTTATAACGATCTTAAATAAATATACAATAAGTAAATTGGTTCATAATCAAATATTTATGGATATTTTATGAATTTTATAATATATATATATAAGGTATATAGACAAGGTGAGTTGCTCTGATGGTAAGCACCCTCCACTTCCAACCAAGAGGTTGTGAGTTCGAGTCACCCCAAGAGCAAGGTGGGGAGTTCTTGGAGGGAAGGATGCCGAGGGTCTATTGGAAACAACCTCTCTACCCCAGGGTAGGGGTAAGGTCTGCGTACACACTACCCTCCCCAGACCCCACCCACTAGTAAGATTATACTGAATTGTTGTTGTTGTTGTTATTGTAAGGTATATATAGAAGTTACTGGGTTCCCGAAAACTCATATATAATAGGCTGGATCCGCCCCAGCCTCGATACGTATATCGCACTAGGCGATAAAGTCTACACTGTTAACCAAATATCTTACTTTTATTTGAAAATTTAAAAAATTTGTTGAAAAGCGCCTTCCCCTTAATATTAAACGATGTGAATCCATATTATAGCCTATTTAGCCAAGCTTCTCCAAAGTTAAAAGCAGTTCCCAAAAAAGTGTTATTTTTTCAAAGTTAAAATGTTTGGCCAAACTTTTTAGAAAAAAAAATAAATTGAGTAGAAGCAGAAAAAGTAGTTTCTCTTCAGAAACACTTTTTTGAAAAGCATTTTTGAGAAAAATATACTTAGAAGCAGTTTTTAAAAGTTTGGCCAAACACTAAGGACCCGTTTGGCCATAGATTTTGCCAGAATAAATTTGGATTTTATTTGGCAAACACATGTTTGGCCATAGATTTTGCCTACATTTTGGCAAAATTCCAAATCCCAAAACCAGCTGGTTTTGGGCCAAAATATCACTATTACATTTTTTAACCCAAACTTTTGTATTTTATAAAAGAGCTCACCATTTATTATTTTATAACAATGTTGTTTTGTTTTTTCGGTCATCTGATAGTGTATCATGTAGTTCATTATAAAAATGATAATTTTGTATCAAATTTATTTATATTCAAAACTACGGTTTGCGATAATATAATGAATGTTATTGATAATGGTAATGTTGGGTATTTGTGATAGTTTTTAAAACTTGTGGGTATAAGTCATGTTTCATTTTTTCCAAAAACAATTTGGGAAATATGTTTTGAAAACTGATTTACAAACACATTTTCATCTTCAAACCAAACTTCACCCAAATCAGATTTTTCAAAATAAATTTGGATATCTATGGCCAAACGCTAGTTAATTGTTGCTTAAAAGTGCTTTTCGAATTAATTAGTCAAACACAAACTGTTTTTACCAAAAGTACTTTTAAAATAAAAAATACTTTAAAAACATATTTTTTAAAATAAGTTAATTTTTACAACTTGACCAAACAGACCGTTAGTCAGGCCCTAATACGAGTAGCAAACAAGCGAAAAAAATAACAAAGAATTTATTCTAGAATTAAACTAAAAGGAAATTCTCATTCCACATCCCATAAGGTTTACAATCACATCACCATCACATCATCTTTTGTGCCCTAAATATTCTGATAATATTAGTCACGTCACTATTCCCAATATTATAATTTTACTTTTTAACACACTATTTAAGAACGCCTACACACCTTCCCAAGACCTACTAGTACTACTCAGCTACTACTAACAAATTTCAATTGCATGAATGAACAACTCAATTAAATTCTACTAGTGTTATTTACAGAGGATATTGTATGTACAGATCTTACTCTTTAATTACTTAATTTTTAATTATATTTGAATTTTTATTCTACCTCTATCTTAAGGAGATAAAAATATCCTCGACTCAAGAAGACGAAGAGATACAATATATCAGTACCATCAATAGAAATCATGAAATAAATAATAGCATTACCAGAATCAAAAAATAGATCAACAGCAAAACAACACGCAGTAGATACAGCTCGGCAATAAGAGGAACAAAAAAGTAGTGTGATTCAACATTAACCACTAACAGTCTAAGACTAAGTCCTAACAGACTAACTTCATTCTAGTGCGTCGTAGAAATATGTACAACTACCTCCTATCCTACAACCTTAATGTTCGACCTCCATAACTTCTTGTCTAGGGTCATGTCCTTGGTAATCTGAAGCCACGCCATGTCCTGCTTGATCACCTCTCTCCAATACTTCTTAGGCCGCCCTCTACCTGGACTTCTCGCAACTTGTCATCCATGGGAGCCACGCCCACCTTATTTAACTACTTAAGTAAACAAAAAAATATTGATAAAATTGTATAATAAATTACTACTCCTATCTTGTAATACAGTATAAAATATTGCATTACTGATGTATATTGTCTAATAACTAATAATCCATCCATTTTAATTTATGTTAACCCATTTGACTGGATACGTAGTTTAAGAAATAAGAAAAGATTTTTGAACTTGTGGTGTAAAATAAAGTACATATATTTTGTGTGGCAATAAATCATCGTATAAAGATAAATTATTTTCAAATATGAAAATAGATTATTCTTTTTTGGCTCAGATTAAAAAAGAAATAAGTTCACATAAATTGAAACAGATGGAGTACTAGTTAATATATATATATATATATATATATATATAAAAGAGATATAATCTTTGAAGAAGATATATAACCTAATAAGTTTCTAAAAATTGAGTGCACAAGACACTTTAATCGAACTTCATGACCTTTTAGATAATGTTGGGGCAAAGCTTATTTGGTACATTGGCAGTAGGGTATGTACAACATTCACGTCGGCAAATGTTATATCTATAATGAAGCAAAACTATAGTGGCTCGTTTTAGAGCGCGTTTGGACATAAGAATTTTTTTACTTTTTTCGAAAAAAATTTGAATATTTTTTGTAAATTAGTGTTTGGCCATAAAATTTCAAATTTTTATTTTAAGATGAATTTTGAAATTTTTCAAAAATTTTAAAAACTGTAAAAAACTATTTTTCAAAATTTTCACTCGATCACTCACAAAAATTCAAAAATAACCCAAAATTATATTCATGTCCAAATAAATTTCAAATTTTCGAATACCATTTTCACTCGAATTTGTTTTTATTATATTTTGGAATTTTACAATTCTCTTAGAGTCGAATCCGCCTCTTTTATTGTTTTACTAGGTTAGCCCGACCTATTTTAGTTTAAGCCTTAGAATGAACTCGTTTAAACTTTGCAAACTCTAAAAAGCCAGTAACGTAAGAATGTGGTGGAATGAATAAGACCTCTTCAACTTTAATTAGAATTTTCGAGTTCGAATTCTAAATTGAAGAATTTCCTGATAGGATAAAAGTCACTCTTTAATTGCCTCTATACGACACGAATCTAATCAGATAAGTGAGTATCAAATAACGAATATTGAATGGTTAAATAAAAAAAATGAAATTGGGCTGATTCAATTGCCAGTGAAGGCATTACAGTCTCATCTAATCTAAATTCTATTTCCATGTAAACTCAATTTTTTTGTCATAACATTGATTTAAAAAAATATGGTAAATTAATTATCAGTGTAAAATTAGTGAACTTACTGAATTCTCGTAACATTGAATACTTATAATTGCACTAAAAGTTAGCCGAGTGTTTATATTACATAGAAAACATCAAAAGAGTTATATCCAAGATTCAAAAATATTAAATATTAGGGAATACATTTTACATAGAGTAAACTAATAGATCTTCCCATAAGGTAATATACTTGAAAAAAATAGGAAAAGAGAAAAGGAAGAGTAAGGTGATACACATTTGTTTTATCGGCACAGAAAAAGACAAGCATTACTTGCATCGAGAATCTAATATATTAACCTACCGTATATTCTTTTACTGTATAGTACATAAGGATTTTAGTGTTTTTTGTTTTTCACCGTGAGTTTGATATCGGCATCCGATAATTTCGAATTAATATAGTGTAAAGTCCATTTTTTAGATTTCTAATATTACATTTGTTTTTGCTTTGATTATCTTTTTTTCTGACTGTGATTACTGTTTTGTCATATTTCCTTATCCTATTTGCTGTGATATGCATTTTCTGATAAGAGAGTTTATAGAAACAATATTTCTACCTTTTCAAGATAAGAGTAAAGTATATTTACTCGATATCTTTCTCATATTCCACTTATGAGATTGTATTGAGTATATTATTGTTATATTGTGTAAGGTCCATTAGATGAGTTTCTAATAAGGGTGTGTTTGGTACAAAGGAAAATATTTTTCCGAAAAATGTTTTCTAATTTTTTCATGTTTGTTTGACTTAAATGTTTTGCAAAATATTTTCTTTATGAACTCATTTTCTTCCAATTGGAGAAAAATATTTTCCTTATCAAGAGAAGAAAAAATATTTTTCAAAACTCCTTCTCAACCTTCCCCACCCTCACTCACCCACCCCACACCCTCACACCCCCGC
>AWOL01S0014568.1:26159-59515 GCA_000715115.1 Nicotiana otophora
TTTTTTTTTTCAAATTTCAGTTTTTTTTACTTTTGTTTTTGTAATTTTCAAATTTTTATTTTTTTTCTGCACCACCCACCCCCTCCCCCACCGTGCACAAAAACAAATTCTTTTTTTTTAAATTTTAAATTTCTGTTTTTTTATTTTTCTACATCCCCCTCCCCCTGCGGGGAAAAAAATATTTTTTTTTATATATTTTCAGTTTTAGGTTTTTTCATCTTTCGGTTTACGAGTTCCAAAGTTATAATTTCGGAGGTTTATGTCTTTGGAAGTTTACGGGTTTAGAAATTATAAAGTTTACGTTTTCGAAATTTCGCGGTTTCGAAAGTTTAGCGGTCCGGAAGTTTATGAAATTTGTGTGTTCGAAAGGTTGTTGGTTCGAAAGTTTATGGCTTCATGTTTATTGTATCTAATTTATTTATGAATACTCTTGAGAAGTTATTTTCCTTAATTTACGTACCAAACACCAGAAAATGTATAAGATTACTACTTATTTTTCAAGAAAATATTTTCTTGAAAAATATTTTCCACGAAAAATATTTTCCGTTATAGTAAACACACCCTACTTTGTTTTTCATTCTCAAACATCCGATCTGAAACCTCTAATTAAGGACCCGTTTGGACATAGATTTCCAAATATTTTTTTGAAAAAGTTGATTTAGGTGAAATTTGATGTGAAATTGAAAACGTGTTTGGACATGAATTTTGGGGCAAGTTTTGACATGTTAATTTATTATTATTATTATTATTATTATTATTATTATTATTATTATTATTATTATTATTTTGCAGATAAAAGTCCCAAAAGGATGTTTTAAGCTATATTTGTTAAAAGAGGATTTTTTCCAAAACTTATGACTAAACGCCTACTAAGGGATCGTTTGGTTTGAAAGATGTTATCCCTGAATTAATTATTCTATTTTTTCATGAGGATAAAAAAATACTACAATTTCAGAATAGTTAATTTCGAAAATAATTATATCACAATTTTCTTCCAACTAAATATTGAATAAATTCTTTTTAAATTTAATCTCAAGATTAATTCGAGCCCTCAAGATGTAGGACCATTCAATCACAGCCATTGATTGTACAAGAATCCTATTTCGTTTGTTAATAGAAACTCAAAGTGAAATTTCAGTTTGCTTTATCAAAGTACAATATCTTACAGTATCGAATGTGGGTAAAATTACGGACTACACTCCAGTTTTACTTTCAGTAAAAACCATAATAACACGTAAGAAACAATTTTCAAGAAGAGACTGCATATATTGCAGAGTCTCTGCAAACACTGCAAACATAAGTGACCTTTCCGCACATAAATCATAATAATGAAACACTCACAGACAGAACAAAAGCATCTCTACTCAACACTATAACTAATGCTATTTAAAACTAGGGCAAGTACTTTTGCTATAACCTTGATATTTGTTTTTTGTCTTGGAAAATGCACCATTAAGATTTTTTATTTATTTGTTTCTTCCAGATAAAATCTAGAATACTGTTCTCATATCCTAATTAAGAGCCTATTTGGACATAAGAGTTCTTTTACATTTTTTGGAAATCAATTTTGGTCGTAAATTTTTCGGTTTTTAGTTGAAGATAAATTTTGGTATTTTTCAAAAATTTAAAAAACTCAAAAAAAAAAAAATCAAAATTTTCACTCAGATCACTCGCAAAAATTCAAAAACAACCCAAAATTATATTCATATCCAAATATAATTTTCAAATATCATCTTCGCTTGAAAAAACAATTCACTTTATTTTTGGAATTTTACAATTCTTATGTCCAAACGCCCTCTAAGACTAGAGAATCATCCAACCCTAATTTATGTGTAGCTCCTATATATTGATTATTTAATGAGTTGAAAATGTTGATTGAATTATAATAAGAAAAAATATTATTATGTAAATTATGAATTGTTATATAAGTTAACAATTCACTATATAAATAATTTTTATAAAATATCGAGATAACAACCATATAAAGACTAAAGAGGCACACATAAGTGACAGAATAACACTTGTTCCAAAAATAATTTCCGAAATAAGACTCTCAACTCTGATTATTTCGATCCTAATAATTAGTATAATTGTGTTAAATGTTCTGATACAATTCAAAATGAAAAAAAAGCCATCTTATGATCTTAAATTGTTTCTCAGCACCATTTAAACAATATTTTTGGGAAATGATTTTTTCTCATTTTTTTCTAGTGTCCCTCGTAATTGAGAAATTTTTACCTAAAATAAAAGGTTGATTTTATAAATAAAAAAAAGTTTATTTTGGTCGTGGTCAGCAATTAATTTCTTTCTCTAGGATAAATTATAATTTTTTAAGATAAGCTATCTTATCAAATAAACAAAGGATTTAAATTTACTAACAGGTAATGCATTCTCACATTATTATCGTAGTATAATATGCTATTAATACCATTTTTTCAAGTTGTCACTTGATGTTTATAAAAAAAATGTTTATCTCCAGTTTTTTCTTTAGTTTTTTTTATAGAAAAAAGAGCATATATAAGAAAAGGAGACGGTGAAATTGTATAGGCCAAAATCTGCCCTAAGGGTAGATTTGGTCTAATACGATATTAAAGAAAGAATCGGTCGAGGTAAACCAGAAGGCAGCAAAACTCGTGGCCAAGGTGTCAACCATGATCGAGGTCAACCACTGCGTAAAGGACAATAACGACTAGTTTTCAGAATAAGATATTAGAGAGTTTGTTCTTATGAATATTTCCTACATTTATATTATTAGGGTTTACTAAGGATATGTGTTGAATATATAAGAGAAAAAAAAAAAGAAAGAAAGGCATGTAATATTCATTTGATAAGAACACTTTTGAGAAGAAGATTCTCTCTCTGATAAAAATATAAAGATTATCTTTATCAGATTCTTGCACATATTATTCCCAACCTTTTTCACCAGATCTGAGGATTGTTCATACGAACCTTGGACCTTTCTGTCACTCATCATTGTCAAGAGAAATATTCGTCAAATCCATCCATTATTGGGTGAATCATTCTCCTTATTTACTTAAATATCATTTATTGTCATTTAAAATGACGAAGGAAATAGATATATCTACATTAATGTTCATACTTTAAAAGTATTTTGCACTTATTGTTATCAATCATTTACGGGATCTATCCCCATCTCCCCCACGTTTTCGAGATTAGCATCTAGAGTTATTATCCTTAACTAGATTTAACTCATTATAACATAAATTTAATTGTTTAAGCGGAAGCCACACTTTTTGGTCAAATAATTTGGCGCCGTCTGTGGGGATCTTCTAGTTAAGTCTTTTAGTTTCTTCTAGATCTACAATCGACACCGGTTATTAACAAAAAAAAAAGAACTTTTTTCTCCCTGCACGCATAAATCTAATATGGTAGGTAACAGAGAAGGAATAACGAGAATAATGAGTGACCTCACAACAAACCTCATGACCATAATCCACGAAAGCTCAGAAGCAGTGGACGAGGACACAACACCCAATGCCTCTCCTAGGCGAGGTGGATCACCTCCTCCTCACTGCACCATCACAAAATCTCCTGGCAAGACAGCACCACATCTGTGGGAGAGGAGATACCACCAGCGATAAAGAAGCTCCTTGAAGCATGGCTAGCTGATACACTGACCAACGTCCTCCATAAGCCTGTCCAGGATGCGGCCACAGTAAATACGAGAACCTGTGTTGTACCACCAGTGGACGAGCACCATGATCAACCCCCTCCTCTACCCCCGGCGACAAATATTACTCACAATGTTGTTAACCATGCAGGCGACGACGCTCTCACAACCATTCTGAAAAGGATGGAGGAAATGGAAAACGAGAACAAGGCACTTCGGGACCAAATGAGAGAACATCAAGAAAGGGGCGATAAAATACTGGGCTCTCCTAAGTTATTGCCGAAGCGAGATGCCAGTCGGTTCATCGAACATCCATAGAGTAATAGCGCTGCCCCACATACTATACCCAAGACCTTTAATATGCCACCTTATCTGAATATATACGATGAAACAACTGACCCCGAGGATCATGTGACCCATTACGTCAATGTCGTGAAAGGCAATGACCTCTCCAAGGAACATGTGTCCTCCATTCTGCTAAAGAAATTCAGCAAAACCCTCACGGAAGGTGCATTGACCTGATACTCGCAACTGCCAGCACGTTCTATCGAAACCTTCGAGGAAATGGCCGATAAGTTCGTGACAGCCCATGCCGGGGCCAAGAAGGCCGAGGCAAGAGTGAATGACATCTTTGCTATCAAACAGTTCCCGGGAGAAGGACTAAGTGACTTCCTCGTTCGTTTTAACCGAGTAAGAATGACTTTCCCCAATGTATCAGAAGGGATGGCGATAACTGCTTTTCAAAACGGGCTAAGCAGAAATGGTTCAAGGGCGACAAAAATATTATTAAGTTGGCTTATGAAATATCCCCCAATAACTAGGGACGAAATACTATGCCGAAGTCCGAGCAGACGAAGACGATCTCAATGGGCCGACCCATCGACTGACCTAAGTACAAGCAGAATCCAGAAAGGATCAGAGAAATGATATAAGAAGAGATCTTGTGGCCTCACGACCAAACCAGGAACGACATCTCCCATATATTAGAACTATCGCTGCATCCTCATCTCGCCATGAAGAAGGCCCACCCCGATCAATAACAGGGACTCACCAGAATGAGAGAGGTATGCTCTATTTACTATCCGCTCATAAGTTTTTCGTGTCACCTACAGAGATCGTCTACGCCTTGGAGAAACTCTGACCAAAGGTAAAGTGGCCACAAAAGATGAGGTCGGACCCGAATACCAGAAAATCAGACGCCCTCTGTGAGTTCCATCAA
This sequence comes from Nicotiana otophora, assembly GCA_000715115.1. Taxonomy (NCBI): domain Eukaryota; kingdom Viridiplantae; phylum Streptophyta; class Magnoliopsida; order Solanales; family Solanaceae; genus Nicotiana; species Nicotiana otophora. The sequence goes on from AWOL01S0014568.1 coordinate 31,010, forward strand.
GAGCGAGGACACAAAATAGAAGATTGCATCGACCTAAGACAGGAGGTCGTAAATATGCTGCGATAGGGACACCTCAAAGAATTACTGAGCGATCAGGGAAGGACCAGCTTTCCCAGGGGATGCGAACAATGTCAAGGGCTGCCAAAGCCGCCCTCGCTAGCTTGCACCATCCACATGATCATCAGTAGCGGGGACGATGATTCCATCAACAACGTGAAGTTCACAATAACCCACAAGGTCAAACGGTCGATGACCCACGAACGGTATGATGAACTCAAAGAAAGTATCATCTTCGATAAGTCAGATACCAACGATTTGGTTTTCCCTCACTATGATGCTCTCGTTATCACTTTACGAATTTTACATACTGACGTAAGACATATTACAGTAGACGATAGGAACGGCGCATGTATTATCATCATCGAGTACTCGCTCAAATGAAACGCGAGGACAAGATGTAGTTGAGCGAACATCTAGCGAGATCACACTCCCCGTCCTGGCGGGTGGCGTCACTCTAGAGACCACCTTCCACATCATGGACAAGGACACAACATACAATGCCATAATAGGGCGACCATGGATACACACCATGAGAGCTATACCCTCCAGCTTATACCAAGTCATCAAATTCCCAACTCCATGAGGCATATTCAGTATACAAGAAGAGCAACGCACATCCCAGGAATATTAACGCATCTCCCTAGACTGCACGACCACCCAACAAATAAAGGATAAAGAAAAGGAGGTGTAGCAATCAACATGGTCGAGGTCGGTATACGATAACGGCGAGGACGTCATCAGGGACCCCGATACGGTCAGGGCTGCATGATCGACCATAGAAGACATCAACCCAGTTCAATTGGACAACAACAACCACATCAAGAAAGCTTACATCGGTTGCAAACTTTAAGAACCATGGAAGTTTCGTAAATTTTTAACTGATTACGCAGACTTGTTCACTTTTAGCCATGCAGATATGCTAGGTATCCCAAAGAAAATCGTCACACACAAATTGAACGTCGATCCCCTCTACCCTCCGATGAGGCAAGTTAGGCGTAAGTTCAACTCCGCAATTAATGACACAGTACGCGAAGAAATGGAAAAATTATTGGAAAATGGCTCTGTCAGGGAGTCGAAGTATCCCCAATGGGTCGCCAACGTAGTCATGGTGTAAAAGAAGAACAACAAATGGCGGATGTGCATAGATTTCACCGACTTAAACAAAGTTTGCCCTAAGGATTCATCTCCATTACTTCATATCGACCAACTCATCTACGCAACAGTTGGGCACGAGCTACTAATTTCTTAGATGCCTACTCGGGCTATAATCAGATCCTCATGGAGGAAGAGGACCAGGAAAAGACCAAATTCATCACCCACCAGGGGACGTATTTCTATAGAGTCATGCCCTTCGGATTGAAAAATACAGGGGCAACTTACCAAAGGCTGGTGACGAAAATGTTAAAAGAACAACTCGAAAAAACGATGGAAGTCTACATCGACGACATACTAGTTAAATCCAAAAGGAAAGAGGATCACATCGATCACTTGAGAGAAGCCTTTGGCATACTCAGACGTATACCGAAAATGTGCATTTGGCGTAGCCTCAAGAAACTTCTTGGGTTTTCTAGTATCGCACCGAGGTATCGAGGTCAATCCCGACCAAATCAAGGCCATCGAAGGGATACCAGAGCACTTGACCACCACCAAAAAGCAGGTCTAAAGGTTGAATGGCCGTATCGCCGCCCTTTCTAGGTTCATCTTACAATCCTCCGATAGGTGCCATAAGTTCTTTGGCGTACTCAAAAAAGAGAACAGTCTCTAGTGGACCCCTGAGTACATCCAAGCCTTGAAGGAGTTAAAGGTGTACATGTCCTCGCTGTCATTGCTCTCAAAACCAGAACCATGATAGCCTCTCATTCTCTATGTCGTCGTATCTCGTCTATATCATCGTGGCCTCGAACGGCGATAAAGTCACAGGTCCTCGCTGACTTCGTCGCGGACTTTTGTGTGCAAATAATGCTCGAAGTTGAAAAGGAAGTCGTCTACACTTCTTCCCAAACACAAGACCTTTGGGTCCTGTACACCGACGACGCATCTAACGCGTCAGGGTGTGTGCTGGGACTAGTACTCGAAGTACCAACATGTGAAGTGATTCGCCAGTCCATAAGGTGCCCGTACATGACTAACAAAGAGGCCGAGTATGAGACCGCAATTGCAGGACTGAGACTATCACTTAAATACTGGGCGAAGCGGCTAAGGTTGCGCTGCGATTCTGAGCTCGTGGTCAACCAAGTTATAGGAACTTTCCAAATCAAAGAGCAAAGGTTACAAAAATACTAGACCAAAATATGCAAACTAATACCCGAGTTCGACGAATGTCAGCTCGACCGGATCCCTCGAGCCCAGAACATCGAGGCGAACGGCCTCGCCAAATTAGCAGCAGCCACCAAAAACATTACAATAGGAGACCGGAATGTGGTCCACCTCCTCAGCTCGCCGATAGACCAAATCGAGGTAAGAACCATAAACATGACTTTGGACTAGCACAATCGTATTATTGTATATTTGCAGGATAGCCTACTCCCCAACGATAAAACATAGGCCAAGAAGTTGAAATGCAAGCGGCCAGATACATCATCGTTCACAATAACCTGTACAAAAGGACATATGGCGGACCTCTAATGAAATGCTTAGGCCCAAATCAAATGCGGCGCGTCCTTGAAGAAGTACATGAAGGCCACTGTGGAGCACACTCCGACAATCGAGCTTTGGTCAGATGCCTCATACGAGCGAGGTATTACTAGCCCACCATGAAAAAGGAGGCCGCAGATTTTGTGAAACAATGCGAGCAATGCCAGAAGTACGCCTCAATGATCCACCAGGCAGGTGAAAACCTACACTCAGTAGCTTCCCCTTGGTCGTTCATCAAATAGGGAATGGACATCGTGGGCCCCCTCCTGGCAGAACGAGGTAACATACGATTTTTTTTAGTTTTAACTGACTATCTCTCTAAATGGGTGGAAGTATGAGAATTCTCCCAAATATGAGAACAAGAAGGGATCACCTTCATATGGAAAAACATCATATGCCATTTCGGTCTCCCAAAGAAATCAGCTGCGACAACGGACCCCAATTTGCAGGAAAGATGGTCGCGGACTTTTTTGAAAAATGGCACGTCAAAAGAATACTCTCAATGCCTTACCACCCCGAGGGCAACGGGAAAGCGAAATCCTCCAACAAGTCAATACTGAACATCATGAAGAAGAAACTCGAAGCCGCCAAGGGACTGTGGCAGCAAATATTACCAGAAGTACTCGGGGCTTACCGAACAACACAAAAAATGAGAATAGGGGAAACGCCATACTTGTTAGTATATGGGACTGATGCAGTAATACTAGTCGAGATTAGAGAGCCCAGCCTAAGATACTTCCATAAAAGCGGACCCCAGAACCATGACAATAGAAGGCAGGAACTTGACGAAGTCGGAGAACGAAGAGATATGGCCTACGTGAGAATGGTCACCAAAAAGCAACAAGCAGAACACTACTATAAAAAAGGGCAAAGGTCAGGCCACTCAAAGTCGAGGACTACGTGCTTAAAGCTAAAAATGTAACACCTCGGACAATTTCTAAGTATTTTAAGACCATTAAGAATATTGGCAGGTACTAATTATATTAATTCGGGTATGAACAAGATTAATAATATGAATGATATCAATTGATCATAATAATATATATATGAGGTGCATTAAAAATGGTTTATCGTCTAAGAAGAGCTCCAAGACTAAGTCAAGTTGGAAATTGTACGATGGGGTAAAGTTGAAAGGTCTATGTGTCTAGTTTCTAATGTTTCAAACCGTTCGTTATTTGGATATTTCTACAAGAAATTATGACCTCTTAACTAAAGGGTGTCAGAATAGCTACGCGAGTCTTGCATAGCCTACGCAGTATAGCAGCGTAGCCTACGCAGCATAGCAGTATAGCCTACGCATCATTGCGTAGACAAATCCAGCAGCTTCTAATTGAAGGGAATGGGAGTCCACCATACGTAGCCTTTGTACGTAGCGGCGTAGCCTACACAGGAGGCCACGCAACTTCAAGAGTTATTTTAAGGAGCTGAAAACGTGGGTTTAGAGAGAGAATGTGTTACTTCTTCATCTTGGAATCGCTTTCTAGAGAGAAGGAGGAGCTCTTCCACTATGGATATACTTCAAGGTAAGTTTGTTTGGCACAAGAATGATTATATAACATCATTTAGTGATAACACTAACATTGTTATGGATCAAATCCATAGGAAATGGGTTGAATCTTCAAGAACACCAAAAAGAGGAAAAATGAGATTCTTCCACCAAGAGGTAATCCCTTCACTTGAACTTCATATATATGTCATATTGGAGTATGCTTATCATGTTTATGAGTTTTATTTGAAGTTATAATGAGATATTGTATGAACCCTAAGGGTGGGTCTTGAGAATGCCATTTTTCGGTAAAGAAGAAGATGAATAGTGATGAATTGATATAAATACATATATCTTGAGTTTCTAATGATTCCAATAGACTTGATAACTTAATTGATGAACGAATTTAATTGGAAATCACCATTTGTATAAGATACATCACTAGTTCTTGAAATGAATGTTCTTGAGCCTAGAGTTTTGTTGGAGAAGGCAATGAATAGTGACTTGATGATGTTAGATAATTAACATAGTATTATTAATGACTCCAAATAAGTATTAAATGATAAGAATTAAATTGAATAGGCTGATGGATGAACCTATTAGATAATTTGGGATGGTTGAAGGCTTGTTGCCGAATTGTGAAGCCTAAATGGATATTTATGAATCTTTTCATATTTATTTTGATGTAGTTGGTATATCTAATAGTAGGTATTGAATTGTGAGTGGTATTTGGACATTTTATTTAATTGGAGCACTGTAGTATTTTCGGAGCTTCAAGATTGAGATTGGGATTGCTAGGATTTCGGAACATTGTAGTAATTTAAGAAAAACTCAAATCAAGGTATGTTCGCTAAACTCCTCTCTTAGAATTGAATCCCACGGTATTCATGTAATGTATGTAAGTCCTAAGTGGTTCACTATAAAAAACATAGGTTATTCCGAATGAGTTGTGTTGAAAGATATATATTCAATATGTATATCAAATGCTTTCATAATGTTATGTTATAATTTGAGAATGTGTTCAAAGTATGAGATGTGCATTAAAAATATTTTGACTTCAAGCCAAGTCCAAACGAAGGCTATTATGCCAAATCTTGTGAAAAATCTCTATGTGCCGAAGAATATTAAGTGCTCACATGTGTACTAAAAACGTTGATTTGAAATGCCTTGTTGTGGATGATGATGATGATGATGTTTGAAAGTGAAAACGGTGAGCATGAAATACTAAATACGGCTGACGTGCCAAGAATAATTTTATAATTGTGGCCACTAGTACAAATAAAATGAAACAATGTGAAAGAAGTATGAAATGAGATGACTGGTATAAAAAGGATGATGTCTCGAATGAGACGACCTAGCTGATCGGGTTGTAATCGGACTCCATGTCACACACATTGTGGTGATTGTGCTGAAAATTGTAAATTGAAATTGTAATTGTGGTTGATGTCTCTAATGAGATGATCTAGCCGATCGGGTCGTGATCGGACTCCATACTAAAAGTACGGTGGCATTGGTATTGTAAATATTGGAATCGTGAATGGTGGCATATTGGTATTAAAGATTTCCCAACTTAAGATATGAAAATTAATTTGAACATTGTCTTGATCCTAATTTGAGGTTTTATGTTGTTTATGGCTTCTAGTGATATTATGATTGTTATTCGTTGTATTATTTATCATTCTATTGAGAGGGTATTTTGTCATTCATACTAGTACTATTCCATATATACTAACGTCCCTTTGCCAGGGGTGCTACATCTTCAATGGATGTAGGTGGTTTCAAAATTAGAGACATTGATCAGCGATAGCGGTACACCCTTTTCGCAACTGACTTGGTGAGCCTCACTTCATTTCGGGGTCATGTATTATTTATTCCTTGTGTATTGTGTTTGAGGTATAGCAGAGGCCTTATTGCCGGCATTATCATAGTACTCTTCTTTATCTATTAGAGGCTTCGTAGACAAAGTGTGGATTATATATTGGTGTTGGGGAAGTCAAACCATGTTATGCTGTTGGAATTACTTGTTCCACTTTAGACCATGAAAATGTGTATAATTGGAGACTTTAAAATGAAGTAACTTATGGTGATTAATTGGTATTGTATACATGGTCTCCTTATCGTATAATTAAAGAAAATATGTATTTATTTTGTATTCATAAGTGAGTTTGGGTAGAAGGTATCTAACAAGCTTGCTTGACCGGGTTCACTCGATTGAGCGCCGGTCGCGCTTCCCGAGTTCGGGGCGTGTCAAACTTGGTATCAGAGCCTAAGATTTTAAAGTGTCCTAGGATGTCTCAGAGCCATGTCTAGTAGAGTCCTTCTTATCGGTGTGTTGTCGACCACATCTATAGTTAGGATGCTACTTGGGCATTTAATAATAATACCCTTCTTTCAAGAGTGAACATATTTCTTCAGTTAGATCCTCCAGTGTTATGCGTGCTACTGAGACAGAGGCAATGGAGTTGGCCTCCTACCGCCTGAAAGAGGTGGCATATTCTTGGTTTGAGCTATGGGATGAGTCCCGTGAAGAAGGGAGCCCTCTGGCGAGGTGGGGTGAGTTTGCCGATACCTTTATTGATCATTTCTTACCTGCCGAGACTAAGGTAGCCTGTGCTGCTGTGTTTGAGAACCTGAGGCAAGGTAGCCTGAGTGTGTGGGAATATTATATGAGATTTGCGCACCTGTGCAAGTATTCTATTTACATGTTGCCTACTATGGAGGCTAGAGTACGCCGATTTATACAGGGCCTAAATCCCTTGATAATTAATGAGGCCACTACAGCTGCCTTGAATTCTGATATAAACTATGGGAAGATGGTGGCATTTTCTCAAGCAACAGAGACCCGCAAATTAAAGAACATGATGGAGCAAGAGGGTAGCAATAAGGCCCGGTCTGCGGGAAACTTTGGTGGTTCTTCTGGTGGCGGCAGGTCAACGTTCAGCGGAGGGTCGCTAGGGTCATCTCAGTCATTTTCTCAGTCTTCAGCTAGTGCACCACCATCAGGGCCCATTTAGCAGCAGTGGAGCCATTTCAGGCCCAGTCCGAGCAACAGGAGTTCCTACCAACAAGGTCGGTATGGTGGTAGATTCCAGCAGCAACGGAAGCCCCCATGCCCTAGGTATGTAAAGATGCATTTTGGAATATGTTATATGGACTTACCCGTATGCTACAAATGCGGATTGAGGGGACACATTAAGAGGGATTATCGTTCTTCCTGCTAGGGTGCGGGCAGGGGCAAACACAGCCAGCCAGTTCTGTAGCTACTACATCTGCAGCACCTCCTCCAGCTCGAGGCACTCCAACACCCACAGGGCGTGGTGCAGCTAGGGGTAGAGCACAGAGTTCGGGAGGATCCGACCATTTCTATGCTATGAGGAGTCGCCAAAATTTCGAAGCTTCTCCAGATGTTGTCACAGGTATATTGACTGTCCAATCTCATGATGTGTATGCTCTTATTGATCCCGGTTTCACTTTGTCATATGTCACTCCATATGTTGCTATGGAATTTGGGATAGAACCAGAACAACATGAGCCGCTCTCTGTATCTACTCCGATTGGTGCGTCTATTTGGGTCGCGCGGGTTTATAGGGATTGTGTTGTCATGTTGCGTGGTCAGGACACCATGAACGATCTCATTGAATTGAGGATGGTCGATTTTGATGTAATAATGGGGATGGATTGGCTTTATTCATGTTTTGCCAAGCTTGATTGCCGAACAAGGACCGTTAGGTTCGAATGTCCAAATGAGCAAGTTATTGAGTGGAATGGGGATGATGTGGTGCCAAAGGGTAGGTTTATTTATTTCCTTAAGTCCACGAAGATTATCAACAAAGGGTGTATTTACCATTTGGTCTGTGTTACGGACATCGATGTCGAGGCACCTACACTTGAGTCCGTTCCTGTTATGAATGAATTTCCGAGAGTCTTTCCGAATGAGCTCCCTGGTATACCACCAGATAAGGAGATTGATTTTGGGATTGATGTAATGCCAGACACGCAATCTATATCTATTCCGCCCTACAGAATGGTACCGACAGAATTGAAGGAACTAAAGGAACAATTGAGAGATTTGTTAGAAAAAGGGTTTCATCCGGCCAAGTGTGTCGCCTTGGGGCACATCGGTTCTCTTTGTAAGGAAGAAGTATGGGTCACTAAGAATGTGTATCAACTATCGGCAGCTCAACAAGGTCACAATCAAGAATAAGTACCCACTGCCAAGTATAGATGATTTATTTGACCAGTTTCAAGGTGCTAAGTACTTCTCCAAAATTGATTTACGATACAGGTATCACCAATTGAAGACCAGGGAGCAGGATATTCCGAAACATCTTTTATAACCCGATATGGGCACTTTGAATTTTGGGTGATGTCTTTTGGGCTAATGAATGCCCCGACGACATTAATGGATCTTATGAACCGAGTTTTGAAGTTGTTCCTCGATTCTTTTGTAATAGCATTTATTGACGATATCCTTGTATATTCACGTAATCAAGAGGGCCATGCCGATCATCTCATGTTAGTTCTACAAACCCTATATCAGCACAAGTTATATGAAAAGTTTTCAAAGTATGAATTTTGGCTTGAATCTGTCATATTCTTGGGTCATATCGTCTCTAGTGAAGAAATTAAGGTTGATCCTCAGAAAATTGTAGTTGTGAAGAATTGGCCGAGGCCTATAACTCCAATAGAGATTTACAGTTTCTTAGGCTTAGCTGGGTATTATAGAAAGTTTGTGGAGGGGTTCTCTACTCTTACCTCTCCGTTGACTAAATTGACATAGAAGGCAGTTAAGTTGTAACGACTAGATGCTTGTGAAAGGATCTTTCAGGAGTTGAAATTGAGATTGACTACTGCACCAATGTTGAACCTACCAGAGGGTACAAGTGGGTTTGTAGTATATTATGATGCTTTGAGAATCGGACTTGGGTGTGTATTAATGCAACATGGCAAGGTGATAGTTATGCTTCTAGGCAACTCAAGAAACATAAAAAGAACTATCCAACGCATGATTTAGAACTTGCGACGGTGGTATTAGCATTGAAAATTTGGCGTCATTATTTATATGGGGTCCATATGGAATATTTACGGACCATAAGAGCCTTCAATATATTTTCAAGCAGAAGGAATTGAATCTGAGGCAAAGAAGATGGCTTGAGTTACTCAAGGACTATGACATTGATATTCTATATCATCCAGGTAAGGCTAATGTTGTGGTGGATGCTCTTATCCGAAAATCTATGGGTAGTTTAGCACACTTTGTGGCATATCAAAGGCCATTAGCCAAGGAAGTTCGCCGATTGGCTAGTTTGGGAGTTCGTCTTGCGGACTCTACCGAAAGAGGGGTGATTATGCAAAATAGGGCTGAATCGTCACTTGTTGTGAAAGTTAAAGAGAAGCAATACAACGATCCATTGTTGGCACAATTGAAAGAGGGGATTCATAAACATAAGACCATGTACTTTTCTCTTGGCATGGGTGATGGTACACTAAGGTACCAAGGGTGTCTATGTATTCCAAATGTAGATTCTCTCTGGGAGAGAATCATGACCGAGGCTCACACCTCTAGGTATTCAGTGCACACGGGCTCTACAAAAATGTATCATGATCTTAAGAAAGTCTACTGGTGGAATGATATGAAGAGAAATGTAACAGACTTTGTGGCGAGATGTCCAAATTATCAGCAAGTGAAGGCCGAACACCAAAGGCCCGGTGGGTTGGCACAGAACATAGAGATTCCAATGTGGAAGTGGTAAATGATTAATATGGACTTTGTGGTAGGACTGTCTCGAACCCCTTGCAAATTCGACTCGATTTGGGTGATTGTGGATCGACTCACGAAATTAGCACACTTCTTTCCAGTTAAGGCTACCGACACAGTAAAATAGTATGCACAGTTATACATCAAGAAAATAGTCAAGTTGCATGGCACTCTAGTTTCTATTATATCAGATCGAGGGGCATAATTCATGGCCAATTTTTGGAAGAAAGTTCAGCAAGGTTTGGGTAATCAGGTGAATCTTAGTACAACCTTTCACCCACAAACCGATGGATAGGCAAAACGGACTATTCAGACGTTTGGGGATATGTTGCGTGCTTGTGTTCTATACTTCAAAAGTAGTTGGGATGATCATTTTCCACTCATAGAATTTGCCTACACCAATTGTTATCATGCTAGCATTCAGATGGCATCGTTCGAGGCTTTATATAGTAGGAGATACAGATCTCCCATTGGGTGGTTCGAAATTGGGAAAGTAGAGTTGATAGGGCCAGTCCTCGTGCATCAGGTTATGAAAAAAGTTAAAATCATTAAGGAGCGGTTGAATACTACTCAGAGTCGTCAGAAGTCCTATTCAGATGTTCGTCGTATGGATTTGGAGTTAAGAGAATATGATTGGGTATTCTTGAAGGTTTCCCTCATGAAGGGTGTAATGAGATTTGGTAAGAAAGGGAAATTAAGTCCGAGGTATGTCGGACCGTACAAAATCATTCAAAGGATTGGTTAGGTGGCATACAAGCTTGAGCTGCCACCTTAGATATCATTAGTGCACCCGATATTTCATGTTTCTATGTTGAAGAAAGTAGTTGGAGACCCGACATTCATTGTTCCGATTGAGACTATTGAGGTTATTGAGGAGTTGCTTTATGAAGAGATTTCAGTTTTTATTATTGATCAAAAAGTCCGAAAGTTGAGAAATAAAGAAATTGCCTCCGTGAAAGTGTTATGGTGAAACCAGTAGGTTAAAGAGGCCACTTAGGAGGTTGAGGAAGAAATGAAGAAGAAGTACCCTCATTTGTTTGAATAGTCATGTATTTATAAAGTTGTGTTCTACGAAAATGCTAAGAGTTACCTTTTATGAATTATGTAATAATTGTATAGCTGATGTTAAAGGTGTTCCTTTTTGGTAGTATACTGCTCGTGAGGCCACGGTTGGCATTGTTTTAGTGTTATGTTGCGTCGTTGGTTCATGTATATGTTGTTAGGACTGATTTTGGTGTTTCTCTGGCAGGTGGTTAGGCCCAATTGCAGAGGACACTCTGCCGAAATTTCTGAAACATTTGGGAATTAGCCAAATTTTGAGGCCTTAAGGAAGTTGAAATGTTGGAAGAATATCTAACATCTATATGAAGTCAAGAACGATTAAAGATGATGGTTAAGGTGAAAGGAGGATAATATTGTGCCTAATAATGACTCGTAAAACATTCAAGGATAAATGCTCTTAAGTGGGGGAGAATATAACACCCCGAAAAATTTCAAAGTATTTTATATTAATTTGGGTATGAACAAGATTAATAATATGAATGATATCAATTGATCATGATAATATATGTATGAGGTACATTAAGAATGGTTTATTGTCTAAGAAGAGCCCCAAGGCTAAGTCAAATTGGCAATTATATGATGGGGTAAAGTTTCAAGTGAGTTCACATAAGACCTAATTTTAAACAATCATAACTCTCAAGATATGATGTTTTATAGGGTTTGACCTATAAAATGAAAGGTAGATGTGTATAGTTTCTAATGCTTCAAACTGTTTGTCATTTGGAGATTCCTAAAAGAAGTTATGACGTTTTTAATAAAGGGTGTTAGAATAGCTACGCGAGTCTTGCGTAGCCTCTGCAACATAGCAGCGTAGCCTACGCACCATTGCGTAGGCAAATCCAGCAACTTCCAATTGAAGGGAATGGAAGTCTACCCTGCGTATCCTTTGTGCGTAGCCTACGCAGCTTCAAGGGTCATTTTAAGGAGCTGAAACCGTGGGTTTAGAGAGAGAATGTGTTAGTTCTTCATCTTGGAATTGATTTCTAGAGAGAAGGAGGAGCTCTTCCATCATGGATACACTTCAAGGTAAGTTTTTTTGGAACAAGTATGATTATATAACATCATTTAGTGATAACACTAACATTATTATGGATCAAATCCATAGAAAATGGGTTGAATCTTCAAGAACACCAAAAAGAGGAAAAGTGAGATTCTTCCACCAAGAGGTAATCTTTTCACTTGAGCTTCATATATATATGTCATATTGGAGTATGAGTATCATGTTTATGAGTTTTATTTGTAGTTATAATGGGATATTGTATGAACCCTAAGGGTGGGTCTTGAGAATGCCATTTTTCAGTAAAGAAGAAGATGAATAGTGATGAATTGATATAAATACATATATCTTGAGTTTCTAATAATTCAAATAGATTTGATAACTTAATTGATGAGAGAATTTAATTGGAAATCACCATTTGGATAAGATACAACACTAGTTCTTGAAATGAATGATCTTGAACCTAGAGTTTTGTTGGAGAAGGCAATGAATAGTGACTTGATGATGTTAGATAATTAACATAGTATTATTAATGACTCCAAACGAGTATTAAATGATAAGAATTAAATTGAATAGGCTGATGGATGAGCCTATTCAATAATTTGGGATGGTTGAAGGCTTGTTGCCGAATTGTGAAGCCTAAATGAATATTTATGAATCTTTTCATATTTATTTTGATGTAAGTTGGGATATCTAATGGTAGGTATTGAATTATGTGTGATATTTGTACCTTTTAATCAATTGGAGCATTGTAGTAATTTCAGAGCTTGAAGGTTGAGATCGGGGTTGCTAGGATTTTCGGAACATTACAGTAATTTAAGAAAAGCTCAAATCATGGTATGTTGGATAAACTCCTCTCTTAGAATTGAATCACACGGTATTCATGTAATTTATGTAAGTCCCAAGAGGTTCATTATAAAAAAATTGGCTATTCCGAATAAGTTGTGTTGAAAGATATATGTTCAATATGTATACCTAATATTTTTATCATGTTATGTTATCATTTGACAATGTGTTCAAAGTAGTTGTGCATTAAAAATGTTTCGACTTCAAGCCAAGTCCAAACGAAGGCTATTATACTAAATCTTGTGAAAAATCTATATGTGCCTAAGACTCAAGTGCTCACACGTGTACTAAAAATATTTATTTGAAATGCCTTGTTGTGGATGATGATGATGATGTTTGAAAGTGAAAAAGGTGAGCATGAAATACTAAATACGACCGACGTACCAAGAATGATTTTATAATTGCGGCCACTAATGCCAATGAAATGAAAAAATGTGAAAGAAGTATGAAATGAGATGATTGGTATAAAAAGAACGATCAGATGCCATGCCGCACACATAGTGGTGGTTGTGCTGGAAATTATAAATTGAAATTGTGATTGTGGTTGATGTCTCTAATGAGATGGCCTAGCCGATCGGGTCGTGATCAGACTCAATACTAAAAGTACGGTAGTATTGGTACTGTGAATATTGGTATCGTGAACGATGGCATATTGGTATTAAAGATCTCCCAAATTAAGATATAGAAATTAATTTGAACATTGTCTTGACCCTAATTCGAGGTTTGACATTGTTTGTGGCTTCCAGTGATATTATGATTGTTATTCCTTGTAATATTTATCATTCTATTGTGAGGGTGTTTTGTAATTCATACTAGTACTATTCCATATGTACTAAGTACTAACTTCCCTTTTGCTGGGGGTGCTGCATCTTCAATGGATGTAGGTGGTTCCACAACAGGAGACATTGATCAGTGATAGCGGTACACCCTCTTCCCAGCTGACTTGTAGAGCCCCACTTCATTTCGGGGTCATGTATCTTTTGTTCCTTGTGTATTGTATTTGAGGTATAGCCGGGGCCTTCTTGCCGGCATTATCATAGTACTTTTATGTATCTATTAGAGGCTCCGTAGACAAAGCATGGGTTGTATATTGGTGCTGGGGAAGTCAAACCATGTTATGTTGTGTTGGAATTACTTGTTCCACTTTAGACCATGAAAATATGTGTAATTGGAGACTTTAAAATGAAGTAACTTATGGTGATTAATTGGTATTGTATACATGGTCTCTTATCGTATAATTAAAGAAAATATGTATTTGTTTTGTATTCATTAGTGAGTTTGGGTAGAAAGTATCTAACATACTTTCTTGACCGGATTCACTCGATTGAGTATCGTTCGAGCTCCCCGAGTTCGGGGCGTGACAAAAGCACAAGCAAGCAAAGACCCACTAGAAGGCAGGCTAGGAACAAATTGGGACGAGCCCTATAAAATCACAACAACAGTAAACAAAAGGTCACTCACACTAGAAACAATGGAAGGAAAGTGACTACCAAACAACTGGAAGTCGCACTTTTTTTCCCTCAAGTATTTCAACTTTTAAAGGATTAGGTCCCCAAAGTCGCACTCTTTTTCCATCACTCGAGTTTTTTCCCAATTGGGTTTTCTCGAGAAGGTTTTTAACGAGGCGATGACGGGGATACTTCAGGGTTAAAGTGCGCACAGACGAAGGTACTGGACGACTAGTTCATTGCTCGATCTCTCACTATTTTTTCAGTTCGACCAATGAAGGGACTAGATAGACTGGGACAGGGACTGAACTACCAACCAACGCCCGGAAAATATATAAATCTCTCCAAGAATATAAACAAAGCACAAGTATATGAAATTTATTTCTGCTCTCCCCAAACAAAGGTTACATTTGACCTCGTTCGAATTAACGCCTACACGGCCCATGACTCTAACTAAACAAAGGTTACATTCGACCTCTTTCGAAATAACACTTACTCGGCCCATAACTTTAACTAAATAAAGGTTACATTCAAACTCGTTTGAATTAACACCTACTCAGCCCACGACCTTAGCTAAATAAAGGTTATATTCGATCACGTTTGAATGAACATCTAATCGGCCCTCGGCCATAAAACAATATGCAATGTGTTCGACCTCATTCGAACCAACAACTACTACCCCTCAGCCGTAATCGAACCTAGACTTCGTTTCAACCTAGTTCAACCTACTCGAACAAATCTATTACGACAAAGGTAACCAAGCAACAAAATCAAAAAAACGTATAATCCCGAACAAAGAAAAAGAATTAGGTACGAATAACAGAACTAACATTTCATACTTAGGATATCTTTTTTTTATAAAGGCTCGAATACACACTTACAAAAAATACACACAAGCCTGCGACGAAACAAAAAAGAAGGAAAACAACTAAACACCGCCCGACCCAACAGCACCACCAGCTTGATCTCCCAGGCCATCTCCACCTACCTCTTCGCCATCGCCATCGCCATCGCCATCGTCAACGGGATACCCATCCTCGTACCAGGCGTCCTGTTCAATTCGATCCATGCCCGCTCCATCATTATCACCAGCTTCCGGTGTAGCAGGGTCATAGCCATAAGAAAATCGAGCTTTACGTGCCTTAGTACGAGCATTCTCGAAGTCGGCTTCAGAAACAACCCCCGCCCCTATTAGATCCCTGAATATATCCAGCAGAGACTCGACGTGAATCCATTCCTCGTACAAATCTCGCGGAACATTAGGAAAAATAGAAGTGCGGGAGGAGGATGGCTAAGCCAATAACTGCACATTCTCGGCCTCGAGAGCAGCAACTCGATCACTAAGGCCTGAAGCCTCTTTTTCCAGCTCCCCTTTCTGCTCATAAAGCCGCTCATCTCTGAGCCTGGCCATCTTTTTAGCACCCTCCCGCTCAGAACGGAGAACGCGGATCATGATCTCTAAAGCCTATGCTTTCTTCGCAGCCGATAACTGGGCCAACTCCGCCTTCTCTAATCTGTTGCCTTCTCAGTGACCTTGCCACTCAGAGCGACCACTTCGAGTTGACACTCCTCGAGCTCGGCACGTTATGAGACTATTTGTGCTTGAAGCTCGGCACATTGGGCCTAGACCCCCCTGCTTACCTCGTGCTCTTCTTCATTGTCCCTCAACTCCCCCTCGAGAATGCTGCATTTTCCAATAACCCTCATCAACTCGTCATCATTATCCTTCAGTTCATCTCGGAGAGCCTGGAATGTGCCACTCCCATAAAAACGCCTATAGATCTCGCGATGCTTATCACCGTACTCACGATATTTCCGCTCCATCTTCTGGAAATTGGCTTTATGCCTCTCCTCTCGTCGAGCGCTCTCGATATCCAAAATTACGGTATGAAAGAAAGACATAACGAGGAGTAAAAACGAAACAGAACTCGACATAAAAAATGGAGAGAGGCCGAAAAGCGTACCCTAAGAGCGAGGTCGGCTATGCTCCTCGATAAAATGGCGTCCTTAAGCTTCTCAAGGGTTTTATCCTCCACATCGGAATAGAGGGACCAAGAGAAGGGACCACGTCCTCCGTGGCAACCAACAAATCTCGGTCCAAAAGGATCGCAATAGTTCGCGTGGTCCCCTCCAACCTCACTTCAAGTCGGGTAAGTTCTTCCCCCATCATCCTTACTTCCTCGGCATCCATATCAGAGCTCGTCTCCTAACCTTCTTCGGCTATGCTTTTTCTTCTTGTGTCGACCCTGGAAGAAGGATCCTCAGCTGGTAGCGAGGTCGATGGCTTATCGTGCCATAAGTCATCAAGAACTCACGCAGACGACCCTTCAAAATCCATCATGGTCTCAGGGAGAGATGTACCCTCCTCGGCTCCCGACGACGGCAGAATCGTGGGCGGTAATTCGGCATCATCTTCAATTTATATGGTTGACATTTCACGGACGATGAAATCCCTCATCGCCGAACTCGCTGCCTGGACAACTCCTTCGCCGACATCCACTGGTCGCCTCTTACGGGGAAGCAAGTTATCCCAATTCGGCGACTTCTTCTCCTCATCTTCCTCATCTACTAGATGATGAAAAGGGGAAGTCGAGAGTGATGATGTAGGTGTAGTCGACGACCGAGCATACCTCACCGCATCAGAAGGAACAGAAGCAGGCTTCCTCTTATAAAATGCCGGAGCAGGGGCCCTCGGCCTTCTCGAAGATCCTCGGGATGAAAAAGAAAATCAATTAGGAGACTGTCACTTCCTGTACAAAACTAGAACGAGCAGGCGACCATGAGATCAAGACGGTATAGACAAGATAATAACTATATATGTAGAAATAAATACATATAGACGAACTCACCGGTCATGAAAGGCGCATGCCCGATTTTCTTGATAAAGGCCGGCCATTCACGAATCCCCACTGTATGAGGCAAGACCTGGCTGACCCAGTCATAAATGTCCACGACCAAGGGAGGGAAAAGTCTCGGTTTCACGAAGAAGGGACGAAATGTTAGATTATGACTAAAACTGGCAAAACAAATGTTTAGCAAAAAGATACTTACAGGCATAATTCCAAGCCTCAGGGAATCCGCTCGCGTTGACCACCACATTCTCGGTCTTGACAAATAAGTAGTTGAGCAAGAACTGGTGATTCACCTTATAGTCCATCTTCACTGCCAAACTTTTACTTCCTCGGTGACGGAGGTGCAATATCGTCCCCCTATAGTAGCTAGGGGCAAAGAGATGCAGCAGGTGGCGAAGTGAGACCTCACGACCAGCCAACTATGCATATTCCGTCAACATACGGATAAACTTGTAAATGTAAGGGGAGAGTTGGGCCGGGCAAATGGCGTTGTAACGGCAAAATTCTTCCGCCAATGGGAGAAGAGGAAAGGAATAGACGACATAAAATGGATACGCATAGAACGCTCAATATCCGGGATGGTGTATCTTTACCACATCGCGCCCCTATGGAATCATATCGATATGAGCAGGAATTTTGAACCTTTCCCTAAGCTCAGCGAGATCGACCTCGTTCATCACTAACTCTGAAGACTCACGATCATCTTCAGGCAACTTCGAAAAGTCGGATCTAGCTTTTTCACTGCGAGGGATTATTTCCTCCACCGTAGGAAATTTATCTTCCTCACGAGCAACAGAAACACCGTCGCCGTGAGGAGGCATGCGCACCGCCAAAAGGGTAGGGTTAATCGCCATGCCGACACCAAAGGGTGTGTTAGCCATGTTCTTGAGAGAAGATGTTTTAAGCGCAGAAAGGTTGGAAGTAATTGAAATCACTGGAATCAGAGGAGTGGATACACAATGACAAAGTAAAAGGGAGACAAGGATTCAATATGGAGAATGAAGAAGGAGACATGGGGATTCGATATCAAGAGAATGCAAAACAAACACAAACGACCTAAGGTCCTTATTTATAAGAGTTCAAGCATCAGGATCGAGAAATCAGGCCATCATTACCCAATGCAGGTATCGAAACGGTAAAGGCACGGGAAACGACGCAGAGCATCAGGAAACTGTGTCACAGTGACGCATGATGTCATGACGTCATCCTAATACAATGCGGCCCCAAAGGTTGCGGCTCACGAAAGATCATGTCGCCACCTCATCTGAAGCGCCACTATCTGACTTGCTCTCCTAATTTTGTCAATCACGCTAAATAGAACCCGTTTGATTTCGGCCTCAATAATCGGAGGGACTAACTGTATGGGCCAAAAATCT
Source organism: Nicotiana otophora (assembly GCA_000715115.1). NCBI lineage: Eukaryota > Viridiplantae > Streptophyta > Magnoliopsida > Solanales > Solanaceae > Nicotiana > Nicotiana otophora. The sequence goes on from AWOL01S0014568.1 coordinate 49,529, forward strand.
GCCCTAAGGGTAGATTTGGTCTAATATGACATTAAGGAAAGAGTTTGTCGAGGTAGACCAGAATGCAGCAAAACTCGTGGCCGAGGTATCAACCATGGTCGAGGTCAAGCACTGCGTAAAGGACAATAACAACTAGTTTTCAGAATACGATATTAGAGAGTTTATTCTTATGAATATTCCCCGCATTTGTACTATTAGGGTTTACTAAGGATATGTGTTGAATATATAAGGGAAAAGAAAAAGAAAGAAAGGCATGTAATATTCATTTGATAAGAACACTTTTGAGAAGAAGATTCTCTCTCTAATAAAAATACAAAGATTATCTTTTGATAAAGATTCTTGCTCATATTATTCCCAACCTTTTCCACCAGATCCGAGGATTGTTCATACGAACCTTGGACCTTTCTGTCACTCATCATTGTCAAGAGAAATATTCGTTGAATCCATCAATTATTGGGTGAATCATTCTCCTTATTTACTTAAATGTCATTTATTGCCATTTATTGTTAGATATATCTACATTTCATATTTTAAAAGTATTTTGCACTTATTGTTATCAATCATTTATGGGATTTGTCCCCATCTCCAGCACGTTTTCGAGATTAGCATCTAGTGTTATTATCCTCAACTAGATTTAACTAATTATAATATAAATTAATAGTTTAACCGGAAGTCACACCTTTTGGTCAAATAGAAACTCCATACACTATTGTCCAAATTAAATTTGGTCGTGTGAGTACATTTTTCTTCATATTGCCGCATAGAATTTGAATATTTAGAATAGAATGTAAACTTTAAAATAAAAGAATTTGATAATACAAAAGCGTAACGATACAAAGAGAGAAATTAGTAAGCAATAAAAATTAGTATTAGATATGTTTGATGTACTTTTTAACTTTCACGTATGAATTTCGTCCAATTATTTGTCACAAACCTCAATTAAGTGATATTTTCTCCGGTCCATAATAAGCGACTTTTTAGTTTTTTTATTTTTATTCAAAATAAGTTTTTTTTTGTATAATCAAGAAGCAATTAGTTTTAGTTTTTCAAAATTTGACCTTATTTACATATCTCAATGTATCAATATAATAATTAATTAAATATAATTTAATAAATACATCTTTTTTTAGGAGTTCGTATTGTTTTAAGAGGTATGTAAAAGGGTAAAAACTTAGTTACTCCATTTTATGCTTATTTTTGCTCAAAGGAATATCTTTTTTTTTTGCCTTAATTTTCACTAATATCACAGCAATTTTAGCATGTGTGGATTCTAACCATAACTCCATTTTTGTATTACCAAAATAATACTACACGTAACATATTGGAAAAATCAAAAGTGTTATGTATATTGTATAAAGGTGTTATTGGGAGACTAAACTGCCCAAATGGCAAAGGGGTCAAATTTCACAATAATGACAAAAATAGCTGAGAGCCTACCCCGGTATCCCCAGCCTTTCTAATACAAAAGATTCATTTGGTATGATGGATAAGTTGGAATACTGTAGTAATTAAGCCTTTGTTTGGTCACAGATTTTGACAAGTTATTTTTAAAAAAAAATTAGAAAAATATTTATATATAGATTTTATTCATATATTGGCAGATTTTGAAAATAAAATTTTCAAATCCCAACACTAGCTCTAGACCTATTTTTGGCCCAAAATATTATTGTCGGATTTTTTTAAATATTTTAAAAATTACCCCAAATTTTAATATTTTATAAAAAAGCCAACAATCTATTATGACTCAACTAATCCACCAGCTAATTATTACATCACTTTCTTTACTGATAGATCTTGTAATATTATTATATTTTGACGAATTATAGTGGCTAGTAATTGTGTTATTAGCAATTGAGATTAAATTATCAGGTTATGATTTTAAAATAATGTATTATGTAGTTCATTATAAAAATGATAATTTTGTGCCAAACTTATGTATGTTCAGGATTATGATTTATGATAATAATAATAAATGGATTAACAAGTTTGTTTGTTTGGTATCTTTGGTTATTATTGATACTCCTAGTTTTTAGAACTTATGAGTATAAGTCATATTTCATGTTTTGTTTTATAAAAAAAAGTGAAATGTATTTTGAAAAATTATGTCCAAATAGATTTTCATCTTCAAATAAAACTTCACCCAAATTAATTTTTTAAAAATAAATTTGAAAATTTATGGCCAAACGCTAGTTTAGTATTGTCTTATTTCTGTTTGATTATTAATCCAGAGATAAATTATCGTAAAATTAAAAATAATATCGGAGTAATTTATATCTATCAAAAAACAGAATAGTACCAAACAATCAATAAAAAATAATATCAGAATAATTAATCATAACATAACTAATTTAAAGATAATTAATCTCAATATAACTAATTAATATACCTTGTCATCCAGTCAAATGACCCCTCAGTATTTAACTGTTGCAAATAAAAACCTTACTGATACACAATCTTTTGTTGAACAAAATAGATAGCTTTCAAGATTTTCATTCTCAAAACTTTTCTCTCTTACTCTCTTCTATAATAACACTCACTATTCGTTCTTGTTTTCTTTCACCAACTTTGTGAAGCAGCTGCACAAAGAAAAATACAGACAAAATTGTTGGGAAAAGAAGAGTTTATTTGTGTTGAAGTTGGTGGTGGTGAGAAAAGAGAGAACAAAAAAATTATGCAAGCTTTCAAAGCAGCAGTACTACCAGCTGTTACTCTTAACAATAATAATAACAACAATTCTAATATGTATTGCCACTCATCTTTTTACCTCAGGTATCATTCTTCTCTTTTTTCTTTCAATTTTTTTTTCATGTTAATGGAGTTTAATTTTTGCCTTGTGTTTTAGTTCATTTGAATAAATGGCCTAAAGGGTCAGTTTTGTTTTTCATGTTTTTAACTTGATTTGTGCATGTTTATGTAGTTTAAATTTTCTTGTTTTTTTAGCTCTTTTAGTAAATGGCTTAAAGGGTCAATTAATTTCATGTTTTCAATTTGATTTGTGCATGTTTATTGAGATTAAGTTTTTCTTGGTTTTTTAAGTTTGTACGAGTTAATTAAGGGATTAAAGATTCAATTTTTATGTGTTGTACAGAGGAGATGAAGCTAGTAGACATGCAGCAGCACGTTTTGCTGATATTGGAGAACTCGAACAGTCTACAGGATTTCCTCAAGAAGATGCTATTGATTTAAGCAGAAGTATTCAATTCTCTTTCTCACTTAGAAATATTTATGTTTTTCTTGGTTTCTAAGTTCTTGTATGATGTTGACCTTAAAAAGTTTGATCTTTTTTGTTGTTTGGTTTTTGGTTTCTTGAAAGGTTCTTTATATGGTGAGATGAGGCCAAACAATGTTGGTGTAGTTTCCTCAAATAATAACTTGCATTTTGGTGAACTTAATACGGTAAGATCCTCAACCCACAAAAATTAACCATCTTGGTACATACTCTTCCGTTCCAATTTACGTGACATTATTTCCTTATTAGTTCGTTCAACAAAGAATGACTCATTTCTATATCTAGAAACATTTAACTTTAAACCTATTGTTACTCTCCAAAATGCTGCCTCACCCGTATCAGATCTTCCAAAAATGCACTAATTTTTGGAGGATCCGGCATGCGCCCGACAACATTTTCGAAGAGTACGAGCAACATAGCTTTAAACTTCTTACTTCAAAGGTCTTGCTAAAATGTCACATAAATTGGAAAGGAGGGAGTATATCATATAATATATATGTATATTGTGTATTGAATTAATGATGTGAAGTGTGAAAATGGGAATGAATGTGCAGAGTATAGGGTCAACAGAGATGGGGTCATCAGAAACAGGAGGGGTGGAAGCAGGGGGGAGGTTTATGTTGCACAAGGCACAAACAGCAATGGTGGGTGGTGGTGGTGTAGTAGTAGGCGGCGGCGGCGGTGCGGTGACTTTGGGAAATGGCCATTTTGAGAATTGGGCGGATTCTGGTATTGCAGACAATAGCCATAGCCAGCAGACTGACACTTCCACAGATGTTGATACTGATGAAAGAAACCACCAGGTTTTTAGCTTTCCCCCTCCTAATTGCTATTTTTGACATTTAGCAATAGTCCATCCTTGTCTTTTCTTTGTTATTATTTCTTTTATGGCGCTACACAAACAGTAAGGATTCATATATCCGTCTCCAACTTGGTTGTGATTGAGGCACAATTAGGGTCGTTTGGTACGAATTATAATAGATAATTAATTTCGGGATTAAATTTGAGATGGGTTTATCCATGTTTGGTTGGAATAAAATCACAGTACAACTAATCTCCCCGGATTGTAGTATTATCTTTATCCCTGTGGGAGGGGTGAGATAATAATCCTGCGATCACTTGTTTCCCAACCAAACAACCCCTTACTGTTGTTGTTGTTATAATGGGGATGATTCGTTAGTGGTTAATAATACATTATTATCATAATATGTTGGGCTAGTGAGTTTATAATAATTTCATGTATAAATGAATTAAAAAATGACGGCAATGATCTTGAGATTAAAATGGAGTTTCAGTTTTCTTTATATTAAATATCACTTTTTAGGCAGAAAGAGAGGTATTAGTTTCACTTATCCGAATTTAAGCTAGGTAGGGTAGCATTAGGATCTTATGTCACCCCAAAATCTTGGTTAATAAATTGAATATATCAATTGATTAATTACCGAGTATGCAATATCTTTGGAATTTAATGAATGATTTGGTCAGATAGGGGAATGGCTAGGGAATACTCAATTAATGAGCCGGTTGTTTTTGTTATTTTCATCTACTTTTGTGCTGTTTTAGCCCCAGAGAACATAACCGAGGGGGTTGAGCCATCTGGATATCAGTTGGTGTGTTTATATCTAAACCAACTCCCGTTGTTAACTGTTTGTATTTATTTGTTTTATTATATCACAGGGCCAAGGGGTTCAACATGGTGCATTAATGACTGTGGACTCCATCGATCAGTCCAAAGTAAAGCATGGAGATCAGAAGGTGGTTGAAGTCGTTTACTCTTGTCTGTTTCTTCCAATTGTTATTCACTCCATTGTATCTGTTGGTTACATTTTACTACCGTATTTACTTAAGCTAAACTTACATGCAGACACTGCGCAGGCTGGCTCAAAATCGAGAAGCTGCTAGGAAAAGTCGATTGAGGAAAAAAGTAATATATTCACCTTTCTCAAATTTAATTGAGATTTATTTGGCTAATCCGGTAATTTTAGATACTTTTTATCCATGAGATTTCTATGCCAGAGTATTTAACATCTATGAACTAGTTGTGTTTGTGCTGTTTAGTTCACTTTAGTTAGTGACTGTGGGATGTCATATTGCCTTTCTTCAGAAAATGTTCCCCTTAATGTATGTGTAGAGTGGCGACGAACAAAATCTCATGCATTACTTCACAGTCTAGATAACATCCAGATGGAATTGAAAGCTAAAAAAGTAGGAAAAACAAATGCAAATTGTGTACGGAAGTCCCACTCTATGCAATTGTACATCACATGATATTCTTGCCTTGTATGTTTTTTATATGTTGCTGAAAGGGTGCATTTTATAGTTATCCGAAACTTAAGAGTTTTGCTTTGCTCCAATATTGATAAGATCAAGTCACCTCAGGTGTTACATTATCTTAAGCATGGTTATAGCTCAAGAGTCTTAGCTGAACGTTTAGGCTTACCAAGTTGTTTATCATTGTTGGTCAATGTGCAATATGTCTTCTTAGATACTCGACGTTTTAATGATTATAAGGTTTTTTGTTTTGCACAGGCATATGTTCAACAGCTGGAGACTAGTAGGCTCAAACTATCACAGTTAGAGCAGGAGCTAAAACGAGCCCGCCAACAGGTATCTCTCCCCCTCCGCAACTAGTAAGTAGAGGACTCACCGACAAAATTTGATAAGTCATCTCTTTCTTGCTAATTTCTTGGACACAGGGCATATTTATTGCTAATGGATATGCGGGGGATCAGAGTCTTTCTGCCGGCGGAAATGGTTAGAAATTTCCAGCCTTGGTAGCATTCATTTCTTTTATCATAGTTAACGACGTTGCACTGAAACTGGGTAATTTATGATACTTTGTACAGGGGCATTGGCATTTGACATGGATTATGCACGTTGGCTAGAAGACCATCAACGACTTATCAGTGATCTCCGATCAGCTGTAAATTCGCACAGGGGAGATAATGAACTGCGCCTTCTTGTTGATGGAGTAATGTTACATTATGACGATAAATTCAAGTTAAAGAGTGCAGGAGCAAAATCAGATGTTTTTCATATGTTGTCGGGCATGTGGAAGACTCCTGCGGAAAGGTGTTTCATGTGGTTGGGTGGATTTCGTTCTTCCGAGCTTCTCAAGGTTAACTTAGGCTCTTGTTTAAAGTGTCATTTCGTATTGCTTTTTATTTTCTTAAACTGATGTCCGATTTTGGAAATACAGATTCTTGGAAACCACCTTGAACCATTGACAGAGCAGCAGCTCATGGGCATATGTAATTTGCAGCAGTCTTCTCAGCAGGCCGAGGATGCCCTATCGCAAGGCATGGAAGCCCTGCAACAATCTCTTGTCGATACACTTTCATCAACGTCTCTTGGCCCTACTGGCTCCGGAAACGTAGCCGACTATATGGGGCAAATGGCAATCGCAATGGGCAAGCTTGCCACCCTTGAGAACTTCCTTTATCAGGTATCCGTCCTTAGTTTAAGTTCTCGATAACATGTGCTCCGTAATATTTTTTTCTATACAATGGAGTTTACCTGTATGATTTTCTTTTATTTGCTAGGCTGATCTTCTGAGACAACAAACTTTGCAACAATTGCATCGAATCTTGACCACACGTCAAGCTGCTCGAGCCCTGCTTGTTATAAGTGATTACATGTCAAGGCTTCGGGCACTCAGTTCGTTGTGGTTAGCACGCCCCAAAGACCAACTCTAGTAACACGAATACTCATCTCTACAAAAGTGATGCATTTTGTAAGTTCTTAATTGTGAAGATAGTGGTTACTATACGGTAGCTCGCAACTTTCAAAAGTGAGTGATTCGGAATTGGTACGATGCCAGCATATAGTTCTTGGCTACTTTCTCGAGCCACACGTCTCAAAAATATCTTGAGACGATTAGGGATGGATCTGTTAACTATTTTCTAGGTTCTGTAGAGGTACAACTAGCTATTTTCTTGTACTAGGAATGTTAGTCACCTATTCGAATATAGTCCTTAGTAAGTCGTGTTATGTAAAATTGTCATCCTTCTTGCTGCCGGTAGCAATTGATGTTTGCTTTTTGGTTATGGAGAAGGTTTCTTCTCACATTTCTCTATTTCTCCTTTTTCCTATAGTAAAACATTAATAAAGTTTTCATGTGACCCGGAGGTCCGTGACCGAGCCGTGAAAATAACCTCTTACTCGAAATGTAGGGTAAGATTGTATAGAATAGACACTTGTGGTCTGGCTCTTCCCGGATCCTGTGTATAGCGAGAGCTTAGTGCACTGGGCTGCCCTCTAAAGCATCTGGCGATTCAACTTTTAAATTCATAAAAGAATCTTTACAAAGCTAATGCACCAAAACCTCAAGAGTTTTGCATGACTATATTGTCTACATGTATATATATATATATATGATACAGTGGGTTTATTTTGATTATTTAAGCAACTAAGATTTAACAATTTCCTGTTGCCACTGGCCTGTATGCTTTTCCTCTTTCAGTATTCTTCCTTCCTGGAGACAGACATAAGAACAAAAATATAAGCAACAAGAGATGAAATGAAAATTATTGAAATGAAATTGGTGCACTAAGCACTAGCTATGCGCGGGGTTCGGGGAAAGATCGGACAAGCTTTATTCATGACCTCTTGGTCACATGGCAGCAACTTTACTAGTTATGCCAAGGTTCTACTTCAGATACTTTCGTATATAAGAAAAGAAACATACTTGGCTTATTTCTTCTTCTGGATTTGACAATATGTGGTATGAAAACTCCTGTTCCATTGAACACTTCATCTCTGTTGCCTTTTCTCCACAAATCTGATAACCATTTTGGAACTTTGTTGTTATCCTCTTTATCTCCAGACCAAGAAAAATGAACTCCTGCAGGTTGTAGAACTGAATAAGATTTCATTTCTACTTTGTTTGAGTTCTTGAATTCATTTGAATATTGGTCATCTTCTTCATCTTCTGTTGTCAATATTAACACTTGTCTTTTAAGTTCATCGTAAAAGTCGTCGCCTTCGAATTCTTCCCAACAACTTATTCCCATGTTCCTCTGCATCTTTTGTATCAGCTTGTTATTGTATACTTCCATTGATGATTTTGAAATGATTGCTTGAGTTGTTTTTGAGATTTTGCCTTGTGAAATTTATAGTGTGCGAGAAGAGAAGGTTTTGTGATTGTGGTCAAAGTTACTAGTGAATTGGAACTTGGTCTTGTAAGACGTCTCCAAGTGGAAACTAATCCAAAGAATATGCCCACTTTTGTATGTTAGTCTATGCTTGTAGATTAACTTTCATTTTTTTAATCACAGGTCATATAGTGTTTGGTCTAGTTGTTCGCATGTAGAGCAGTAGAAGAACGGTAAAGATGTCTTCGTACTATCTATAGGTCACGGGTTCGAGCCGTATAATTGGTCACTAATGCTTGCATTAGGTTGGGTCGTCCACATCACACTATTGGAATACGGTCCTTTCTCAAACCTTGTATAAATGTGAGATATTTTGTACATTGGCCTTTTTTTTGTCCTCAAATATTTTACCGTATATATCTTATCTTTCGTATGGATTAATTCTGTTCGTTGAGGATTAGACAGATAACTTATTCTAATGTTAACACCTTTGAATTTTCGTCTTCTGTTTGCGTGTAGTCGTATAACGTTTGAAATCAGGTCAATGATATGAGTGGACCCTTTGTTCTCAAGTAAATTATTGGATTAGTCCCCAAAGTTAATAAAATGATACTCTACTCAACCTAGAAGGATTGTATTATTGACTTTTATACATTAACTGTTCACATTAATGTCTTCTACCAACTTTCGCAATGTAATTCTTTTTTGTTTTCTTTCATTTTTCTGTTAAAGACATGGTTCCTCCAATTTATGTGAATCTATTTGACTGAGTACGAAATATAAGAAAAAAGAAAAAACTTTTGAACTTGTGGTATAAAATAAGGCACAGATATTTTGTGTGGTTAATAAACATTGCATAAAGATAAATTATTTTCAAATATATAAAGAAATTATTTTTTTTGGCACGAACTAAAAATAAAATAGGTTCACATAAATTGAAACGGATGGAGGTTTACTTTAGATTCTTTAGAAATTTAAGACTAATGTTAAAAGGATTTAAGTTATATGCACTCAGTGGCGGATGTACCCTTAGATTGATTAAATAATTATTTACGTATATTGAATTTTTGTTAAGCTAGGTTAAATATTTAATTTAGTCAATTGCAATCGTAAACTAGATAAATGTGTTATGGATGATAGACCTTTTTGAAAGATTTTCTCTTGTGTAAAATCCAATTCAAATTTATTTTGAACCTTGTTGGACTCCCCTTTTCTTTGTGTTTTTATTTCCTGTCCTAGTCATTTTCCTTTTCGGCTATCTTTCGATTTTCTATTTGTCGTTTTTATTAATTTTTAAATTTTTTTTCCTCTATTACGTTTATTTTATCTGTGATCTCTAGCGAGAATACTCAAATAAGGGACTTCAAAATTTTAAAATCCCATAAAATAAGCATTTCTTTTAATGTCAAATATGTAAATTTCTTCTTTCAAAAAAGAAAAACTTGGGTGTCGATGGGCATTTTGGATCGAGACAAAATACAATTTTTATAACTTTTTTGTTTAGTATATCCAGGGGAGGGGAGATCGACGAGGATGTCACACACCGTATTGGGGTAGGATGGATGAAGTGGAGGTTAGCATCTGGAGTCTTGTGTGACAAGAGAGTGCCACCGATAATCAAAGGTAAGTTTTATAAAGCGGTAGTTAGACCGGCCATGATGTATG